>ML778643.1:375789-409963 GCA_009831015.1 Picea engelmannii | reverse complement strand
AATGCACCTTTCTACTCTCGATGCAAAAATAATTGTTGTGAGGAAAATTCATCATATTGTAAATGTATATAATGGAATGTATTAAAGTGATTAATTTGATTATTAATATGAAAATGATTATTGTAATTGTTAAAGGGGTAAAAATTTTGTAATATCTATTTTTGACCTTTCATACAGTTTGGATTGAATTGTAAATAAATGGATATAATGACCAGAGTTGAGCTATGTGAGCTTATAAATGAGACCCCATTTTTAAATGATGTAAATATCTTGTATGAATTCTGAGTGTAGAGCTCAACGCTAAGACTCGAATAGTGAATGCCTTGGCATTTGTTTTCAATAATTATGTTTTCTATATGCCATGAGGTAGGATTTCCATGGTATACTCAAGATATGTAAATATTATTTTGAAAATTAATATAAAGGTCCAAGGCTAGTTGTTGAGAGCATGAAAGGGACTATGAGTCCACTAGAGGGGAAGAGGAAATTGGGTTTGGGGTTGAAAAATAATCGTAAGTTTCTCAAGTTTCCTAACTTCCATTACTTTTCACCACATGCCTTATTGAAGAACTCCAACCACCAATCATTTAATGCTAGGGGTAGTTGGTGGGGAAGTCCATCTTCCATAGTTATGAGGACATGGGAGTTGAGTACAAGCCATGGGGATTGTAAGAGACTCCATTGCTATGAGAATTTGAACCTCATGGAAATTCAAACAATCTCTTTTCTCATGAACTCTCTTCATGAAAACTTGAATTAAGTATTACTATTGGTTCATTCAGTCCATTCATTCAATTACTTCCTTCACTATATTCATTTGATCCCATGCACTCCATGCTACACTCACAACCATTCTCATTTCATCCTTTCTCCACACCTGCACACCTTTAAGGTTCTAGAGTTGTGTTCCCATGCTAGTGATAGGGATTCAGAACTATAGATAATAAAGTAGACTATGGACCTAAGAAGAGAGATGGGAGATTGCATAGGATCGTAGAGGTTGTGCTGATGGGAAACCATCCCTTTCTCTATAGATTATTTCTTATTGAGTTTTCATGATCCAACATTAAACTTTTTGGGGTTTTCATAAAGATCGATAATAGATTATACTCCTACACACACTAAAAAGAACTATAGGAAAGAAGATTCATGAGATATTGTTGAGTAGATAACATAAATATATCCCTTGTGTTGTGTGGGGTAGTGGAAGAGAGTGCCATGGTTGGGCTCCCTGGATGATTAACTAGAGTTTTATATGGTGTATAGCATGGACAAGCCTGATATAAATTGTATTGGTGAAAGACATGAGAGTCCTTAGACTGTTTCCTTTGCCTTGATGGCCTCATAGGCTTGCTTGGGAATAATATCTATAGTGGATGCCTACAATTGGGTGGAAAATTGCTCACCAATAGCTAGTTTCCTTAGACCAATTTGTTTCAAATATAAGTGTTCCATCTTTATTATGAATTCTTGTATAATTTTCTTGATTAAGGGTGCGTGCACAAAGTTGGTAGACGAAAATGTGGAAAGGGGGTCAACATGAATGTGCACTCATAGGAACGCGTGTGCATTCCTAATGCTATAGGTTTGGTAAAGCACAAACCTCCACTCAGATTGCCACGTAGGCGTGTTGGTAGGAACACATGTGCATTCCTAAGAATACATGCACATTCCTAAGAATGTGTGTGCGTTCTTAAGAATGCTCGCACGTTCCTCTGTCATACCATTTTTAACAAGATGCATGTGCGATTTGCCCATTTTTACACATCACACTCATTTTTTTAACTTCATTGAGCAGCCAGAGAGGAGGAGCAAAGTCAAGATCTTGCCACCATGTCCCATTCAATCCATGTATGTTTGATTTCTCTTCGTTTCCTCCCAATTTAGTATTTTTTACTTTTATTCAATTAATTTAATATATTCTAAAAGAATATAAATTATATAAATTTGTAGCCTTATAGAGAAATATCATCTAAAGAATTTAGACAGAGTCACCTCTTACATTGTTTAACATTTCCCCTTTAAAAATGACTATAGATAATTTACAAGAAATGTGATTATTTTATGTTTTTTTTTTTTATATTTCTTAAAATAAATATTGATGTTTTTTGTAATTTTCTATTTTAATTAAAAAAACCAACCAAATTTACATGCCATGTCTTATTAAATTGAAACATATATTATAAAATGGAAGCCAAAGACAATATAAACCTCCCACAAGCAAACCATAGTGAGGAAAACCCCAACTCACCAGAACCACACAACATAAACACACAAATTGATGAGGGGTTGGCCACATTGAAAACACTTGTAGATGAATTAAGGGGCATGAGAAAACCTAGTAGAGAGACCTTGGGAACTTCATTAGACATCATTGTGAGGTCCACTGCAAGTTCCCAAGGGAAATTAACTTCTATTTTTGAATATAGGGAAAGAATGTACGATTTTTACAACATTTGATTGGATAGAAACTAAGTTAGAGACTTGGGTATTTCAAAACAATATTTGATGTCTCTTTTTATTGATCCATGAACTAGACAAGAACCACCTATGAAAAAGAAACACATTTGTATGGACCAGTGTATCCACCTTCATTTTAATGCTCACTAGATGGATAGGTGGTTCATGGTATTTGATAAACCTCCTTGCAATAATAGGGAGGTGCCTTTATATTTTTTGAGAAAATTATGGGCTGAATCTATTTTGTGTCACCATGTCGTATACTTCAACATTGGTGACTTTGAGGGGATGGGTCGAGGTTCTGCACAGGACTGCGAGCATGCTAAGCATGATCCCATGTTAGTTCCTTGTACCCCTAGGTGAAGGCCTACCCCCCTACCCAACATCCTCCTATTGCAGGGCTTGTAGAAGGTACATGTAGCTCTTTCATCCTTGAATCAAACTCTAGTGCAACATGGTAGCTTTGTTGCATTATCTCAATAGGAGGTGATTGCTGATGACATTGATAGAGGGGTTAGACCTTCAACCCCTAGAGCATAGTGCAATGAGGAGAGGGAACATGGACATGTTGGTGTTACTTCACACACACCTAGGATTTATTTTTCCTAAGGTTATTCCTTGTTTATTAGTCACAATTAGTCATTATCCAATATCCTATATTTTAGGGGAGAATATTCCACCTGGAGAATATTCTCTTTCAGTTGACACTTCAGTTTGACTAGTTGAGTTGAGTTTAGATGTTGCATTAGTTTTATCACCATGCAACATTGGGATCATCACCATGATAATTAGGCCTTGCCTTGGTATCATCACCAAAATGGCGCATTACCATTGATTCCTTGAGTTAACTCCTAACTACTCTCTTTTCAGTCAGTTAACTGAAGACTAGTTGACTAGATAACTCAACTAGGTGGTAGTTCACTCCCGTAACTGCCTGAGAGACTATACTAGGTTGCAGTTCACTCCCATAACTATTGGTTTGTGTCCAAATCACTCTAGACCACCACTATGGCACATTGGTTCACCCCTAGTGCGCACTCATTGAGCTATACAAAATATATCATGTGTAAACTATTCATTATTCATAACGGTTAATGAGAATTCTTTCATTTCTTTCTCTCCTTTTTCTTCTTTCTCCAATTATCTCTGCAAATGTGTGCATTATTGTTTAACTAGATCTATTTTTTGCAGGTTCAACACATTTAAATGGTATTAGAGCCGACAGACTGCTAAGCAAAATCTACACCAAAATGTTTTGCAGGTACAAAAGATTGAAGACAACGGAAAGATGGATTCCCAAAAAGAATGCATTCTTACACCTTACAACTATTTTTCATGGAAGGATAAAATAGTCATACATTTCTGAACCAAAGGGTTGTATAGGTTAACCTTGAATACAGATACAGAACCGACATCAACCATAGAAAAATCCAAGTATTTAAATCACATGGATGAGGCACTCGGAACAATTTGTAGTCTAATTTCTCCCGATCTCCTTTTTCACATATCTTCCTGTAAGACTCCCAATGAATCCTGAACCATATTGGAAGGGATCTTTGGAAAACATGATGAGATGAGGGGATACATGCTGGAGATGGAAATTCTCACATTGGATCCAAAAGGGTCCGACAATATCCAAGATTTCTTTACAAAATTCAAGGATTTACTGTCGCAACTCAAATCTTGCGGGGTTGATAAATCAAAGGAGGAGAAACAAATGGTTCTAACCATTCTCTCCAAGATTGGTCCTGAATTATCTTTATTCGTATCCACATTCCATTTTTTCATATTCGCCTCTGGAGCCACCTGGAAGATTCCTTCTCTCGAGGACTTTATCGAAGCACTGACACAAGAGAAAACCAAGCTCATCAACATGGGCACAATCAAAGGCCCAAAGGCACATGCACTCACTGTGAAAGATGGCATCCAAAAATATCAAAAATCTAAAGATAAAGATAAACATAAATCTCATGCACATATGAAGAAGGAAGGGTACACAAAACCCTTCACCGATGCCTCTAGATCCAAAGGAGAAAAGGGACAAAAAGGGGAGAAATGCACGTACTGTCACAAAGGATTCCATTCAGAATCCACATGAATGCAAAAAAAAATAGATCTGATGTCTCAAATACTTCAGCAAAAAAACCTTGGAGATCGCATCCCCGAGGGTGCCAAGAAGAAGAAGCCAGAAGATCTAAATTCCAAGAAAGGTAATTCTAGCCATGCCTTCATTGCCATCAACTCCCCTCTCGATACTTGGATTGTTGATTCAGGAGCATCACATCACATGGCTACCTCAAAAGTAGTATATTATTCTTTGGATGCATCCAAAGGTCCTCCCATTATGATGGGGGACAACTCTTCTGTCTAAGTCACCGACAAAGGAAGGATTGAACTCACTAACGAAAGCTTCGAGAATATGTTGCATGTTCCCAAGATTTCTATCAACCTTCTCTCTGTGTATCAGATGATGAATTCCAACACTGGAAAGAAATTCATATTCACACCAAAATCCGTGGACATCTATGACATGTAAACCAACTCTAGCGTTGCTACCGGTGAGGTAAATCATCAGTCTATATTGTATACATTTTTTGAATTCATTGAACATGATTCTTCTTCACTGCTTACTCATGCTGATGAAAGTAGTAGGATATGGCATGAAAGGTTTGGACATTTAAATTTCAGATACATGCAACAAATTAGCAAGCACAAATTGGTTGATGGTATACCAGACATCCATTTCTCCAGGGGAGTGTGTGAGGGATGTGTTCTCGGGAAACACCCTCAAGAGAAATTCGACAAGGGAAAGTCTCAGAGAGGCTCCACACCTTTAGATATGATCCACAGTGACCTTATGGGTCCTTTTCTGCATCCATCGATTAGAAAAGTCAGGTTTGTTCTCATTTTTGTTGACGATTTCTCACATTTTACATGGATCTACTTTCTCAGGCAAAAATACGAGATCTTTCAACACCTCAAAGATTTCAAAGCCCTGGTTGAGACATAGTCCGGAAAGAATATCAAAGTTATCTGAACTGATAATGGGGGAGAGTATGTAAATCATGAGATCCATAATATTTTCCATGAGGCAGGGATTCAGTTGCAACACACAATTCCCTATACTCTGTAGGAAAACAAAGTTTCTAAGAGGAAAAACCGATCTCTAGAGGAGATGGCATCTTGCATGATGCATGCAAAGTCACTACCACAAAGACTATGGGCCGAAGCACTTAATTGTGCAACATACATCCAAAACAGATCTTCCCATATATTTTTCAAGGATAAGACCCGCTACGAGGCTTGGAGTGGCCTCAAATTGAAAGTGACCCACTTTCACATTTTTAGTTCATGTGCATGGGCCAATATTCCCTCTGAAAAGAGGAAGGCACTTGATCCAGAGAGAACTGAGTGCATTTTTGTTGGCTACCTCGACGGTGTGAAGCGATATTGTCTTATTTATATTTCCTTGGACCGGCTCATCATTGAGCATAGTGTCCAATTCGAGGAAAGTGTCTTGCATGTACCTCAACAGCCGCATGCAGACACCTTCACTCTTCCACCTGTCTAAGATGATAAGAATGCACATGTTGACCCTTATTCAGATGAGATTTATGATTCAAAGGACTCAGATGATTTAGATTCAGAGTCAGTATAGTAAGATGCAGAGTCAGAGCATCCAGATGCAGTTGCAAAGCCAGAGCAGAGGCCCAAGTGGGCACAAACTACTCTTCAGGATGCAGGGGATCTCATTGGTGATCCAACCGATACTAGGAGGACTCGATATGATTTTGAGGAGCCTCCTGTTACACTCACTGCCACTGAACCATTTCCTTCCAGGCATATTTTCTTGGTTTAGTCTTCAAATCCACAGTCTTATGGTGAGGCTACTGGAAATCCCTTTCGGGAATCCGTCATGTAGGAGGAGTACAAATCCCTCCTCGAGAACCAGACTTGGGATCTGGTTCCCCTTCCTTCTAGGAGGAAACTTGTCAGATGCAGATGGGCCTACAGGACCAAGAGCACAACGGATGGATAGATTAGCAGATACAAATCCAGGTTTGTTGCTAAAGGCTTTCAGCAAGTGCATGGTATTGACTATGATGAGACCTTCGCTCCAATAGAGAAGATGGATTCCATACGATTGGCACTTGCCATTGTAGAAACCAAGGGATGGGAATTTCATTAGATGGACGTGAAGAATGAATTTCTTCATGGTGATCTCTCTGAGGAGATCTACATGGAGAAGCCCCAGGGATTTATGCAGGACTCATCTTTGGTCTGTTGACTGAAGAAGTCACTTTATGGCCTCAAGCAGGCTCTGAGGGAATGGTATGCCAAGATGGACTCCTACCCGTTGTCATAGAATTTTGTATGTTTTAAATCAGACCCGAATGTCTACATGCTCAGGATGGTTGATTCACTTCTACTTTTAGTTCTGTATGTTGATGATTTGTTGATCACCGGGTGCTCGACTTCGGTGATTGTTGTATTCAAGAGGATTCTACATGATAGTTTTTTGATGGTAGACATGAGTCCACTACACTTCTTCCTTATACTTGAGTTCAGTCAGGATGCATCAAGCATCAAACTGTCTTAGGCCAAGTATGCACAACATCTCCTTGAGAGATTTCACATGAGAGACTGCAAGTCTACTCCGACTCCTTTCCTATCAGGAGTCAAACTTGAGGATGGAGGGGAGACTGCATTGGTTGACAACACATTGTACAGAAAACTAGTGGGGAGCTTGTTGTATCTCACACACTCTAGACCAGACCTCTCATATGCAGTTGGTGTAGTTTCCAAGTTCATGCAGGAGCCACATGAGCTACATTGGAAAGCTGCGAAGCATATCCTTCAATACGTATAGGGCACCATCACCTTTGGGATTTATTATGTAGTAGACTCTACATTAGATCTCATCAGGTTTACTGATTCTGACTGGGCTGGCAACAACACTGATCACAAGTCCACATCTGGTTACTCAATCAGTCTTGGTTCCGGGCCTATCTGTTGGTCGAGCAAGAAGTAAGCTGCCATTTCTCTATATTCAGCCGAGGAAGAGTACAGAGGGGTAGTTAACATAACCATTTAGGCTATGTGGCTACAACATTTTCTCACTGAGTTGGGAATTCAGTTTCATCGGTCGATCGTCATCTAGTGTGACAACCAGAGCACTTTGAAGTTCTGCAGAGATCTAGTTCAGAGGAAGCAAACAAAGCACATCAATATCCACATGCACTACATCCGGAACTTTGTACATGAGGGGATCATCGAGTTACAGTTTTTTCCTTCAGTAGAACAGAGAACAAACATCTTCACCAAGACCTTCACTGAGCAGAAGTTTCATTCTCTACGAAGTTGTCTTGAAGTGAAGGACAGTTGAATAACAACTGTAGTTCTTCTTTTTACATACATTGTACCTTGAGGGGGGGCGTAGGGGGGGGGGGTTCCCATGATATTTTCCCTCTTTCCTCACTTTATTTCATTGTATATTTTGTATTTGGGTACCTAACATGGCCTCATTGCCGAGACCCATTCTTTATTTTCACCATAGTGATGTTCAGGGGGGGTGTTGGAGTTACTTCACACACACCTAGGATTTATTTTTCCTAAGGTTATTCCTTGTTTATTTTTCACAATTATTCATTATCCAGTCTCCTATATTTTAGGGGAGAATATTCCACTGGAGAATATTCTCTTTCAGTTGACACTTCAGTTTGACTAGTTGAGTTGAGTTTAGATGTTGCATTGGTTTTATCACCATGCAACATTGGGATCATCACCATGCTAATTCGACCTTGCATTGGTATAATCACCAAACTGGCGCATTACCATTGATTCCCTAATTTAACTCCTCACTAATCTTTGTTCAGTTAGTTAATTGAAGACTAGTTGACTAGTTAACTCAACTAGGTGGCATTTCACTCCCGTAACTGCTTGAGAGACTAGACTAGGTGGCAGTTCACTCCCGTAACTGTTGGTGTGTGTCCAGATCACTGTATACCACCACTATGGCACATTGGTTCACCCCCAATGCACACTCATTGAGCTATACATAGTATATCATGTGTAAACTATTCATTATTCATAACGACTAATGAGAATTCCTTCACTTCTTTATCTCCTTTTTTTTTCTCCAATTCTCTCTGCAAATATCCGTATTAGTGTTTAGCTAGATCTATTCTGTGTAGGTTAAACACATTTATAGTACATAGAAGTCGTCCATGTGAACCTCACAGATGCTCAATTTGTAGGAAGACTTACTATGGGCCTATGTAGGCTAGTGGACAATATAGCTTCATGGATGAAGTTAGTATCTTAACCATCTCTATATTATTCATTGTTATATATTTATATAGTATTTTGTGTATTTATTTCGATATATTATTGTACGATGTTTTGCAGTTGCTACACTCATATAAAATACCCTCTACTCCAATAGATGCATCATTGTTTGTCTCCACCACTGATGTAGTTGTAGAGGAAGATTTTTCATTCAATGTACCCATACATAGGTATGTGTCACATTTGATATATTCATCATATTCATTTCTTTATTTTCTAGCATCCTCAAATTTATAATGTTCTTGTGTTTCTACAGGTTGTGGGACTAGGTGGTGTCGAGCAATGTCCACCTAGGATGGAAAAGTCACATGTGTCACAAGTATCATGTGTAGAGTTAAATCTATTTTAAATCTAAATTTTATCATATTTGTGTTGTTGAATTTTACTATTTGGTACTAATAACAATATTATTAATATGCATGCAGGCTATTGATATTTTTGCTAGATATAATACTAGTCCAGTCCTTGGGAACCTGGGCACAACTTCTAGGTTACCTTATGCCAGGCCAAGGGATATTCCATCACTTGTATATCCCATGGGGGTGCATCGTCACCCACTCCCAACATCTTTCTTATTCCATGCATCCTATGTGGATGCACCCGTAGGCCACCCATCCACACCACCTCTTCCATCGCATACATCCATAGTGGATGCACCCGTATGCCACCTACCCCCACCACCATTTCCATCTGTGCCATCCACTGAGGCTTCCACAATAGATGTTTCCTTGGAGTAGGTTGTACAACCGAATGCTCCACCTTCCAATGACTCTCCATTGAGGATCGAGATATTCATGGTAATATAATATGTTGATGATAAATTTTTATGTATCATGAATGGAATTGATTTTATTCATATTTTTTTAAATTTCATGATTTGATCCTTGTAATTGATGCAGGGTGGAATCAATGAGAGATTAGGGTCATGGAGGAGGATAACACCCTCACGATTTTCCGTACCATCTGCGGTGAGTTGTCTTATGTTGAATTACAAAGTATCATTTTGTAAGTCTTTTAATTCACTGGGAAAAAAAACTTATAACAATGCTTTTTCTTTGTGCAGTCTCCGGAGCGAAGAACCACACCTAGGAGAAAAACTACTCGAGGTGCTTATTTGAGCAAGAGAAGAAATATTGATTTTCAGGATGCTCCTGAGGTTGGCTAGGGTGGAAGTGGTCAACTAGTGACTATTGACTGCCAGTTTGTACCTAGTCCACCATATGGTTGTTTTTTTATGTTGGGGAAGTTGATGTCGTTTTGTATATTGGGCACGAGGTGACATTTTGTAAAAAATGTACAATTTAGATGATGTTGAATACACACACACACACACACATTTCATGGCACGTTTTTTTATGAATCTCATTGTTTCTGCATTTTATGTTGATGAATGTATGGATTTTATGTGTATGAATTTATATGAATTTATTTAGTTTGATTAACTACTTTTTAAAGTGTTAAGGAAGTCAATGTAAGTAAGAATAGTTCATTTTTTCTATAGTGATTATAAATACTTGCGTTGCACATTAACAAATATCTTATGGTGGAAAATATTGCTAATTGCTAAATCCATACACAATTAATGGTTCTCATTACCTAAATTTGACAAAAGACTGAAGTCCCATCCTAGTTAAGACTCCAGGAACCAATAATAAGAATCATGTAGGATAAAATAATCACAATAGAAATAAAAGAGTTGAAACCTCACATTACTCTATCCAAAATGAAGCATGGTTCATTATAATGGAAATCACAACATGTTACAAGGGTTTCTTAAAACAAAATCAACACATAAAATATCAGTGCACAATAAAACCTCACATCAAATGAAAATATACATCAAATACTCCATTAAGCTTCCCAAAATGTTTTACAATGGAAAGATAGAGCTCTTATTTATAGAGTGAGTCTCTTCTCTTGTACAATAAAATATTATTATATTCTAACTAAATCCATGACAAGTCAAATAAGTATTAATATAATGAATTAGTTAGATCTCTCCTCAATCCATGGTTGACCATGTTATAACATGTGGACATTAGCCTCTCCAAAGAAATTCGCCCTCATCCAAACATAGTAGTAGTATGCACCAAATAATGCTCATGAAGGGGAAACACCACCAAAAGTAAGAGTCAATCCAATTCATATGCCAAGTGTCCACATGGAATGTTCCCTCCAAGAATGTCCATGCATGCAACCTCTCTACAAATGTGAATTCCAAGGTAGCCAACTCCATGGATGAATATGCAAGATGCCAAGTGGATGGAGCATTCACAACAAAGTGTGTGATCAATGCTTATCCTTTCCTTGCATTTCCTTTGCTTGCCTTTCTTTCTTATCCTTTCCTTGCCATTGCATTGCCTTGCATTCCCTTACCTTGCCTTGCCTTTCCTTTCCTTTCCTTTCCTTTCCATGTCATGCGTTTTCTTAACTTTCCATGCCATGCCTTGTCTTTCCATGCGATGCCTTACCTTTCCTCGCCCTGCCATGCCATGCCTTGTCTTTCCATGCGATGCCTTACCTTTCCTCGCCCTGCCATGCCATGCCTTCAAACACTCTTCACAAGTCCAAATGGCCTGTCAAACAAGTAAGGGTGAATGCCCGATGGAAAGTCCCAATTATACCTACTCTCGTTTGGTGTAGTGTTTCTAATGAGTATGTGGACCTCATTATCGCTCAGAATTGAAATTAGAAAAAGAGGAAAGACAATGAACTGTCCTCCAAAGAGTTATAATTAATCCTAAGACTAATCTAACTGAAAGAAAAATAATTTGATCTAATTACTTCCAACCTATCCCAGGAGAAAAACTAAAAGAATGACTACAATGAAAAATAATACCATCAGAACCAGAAATAATTTATATATGCTAATGCAAAGTGATAATAAGAATTCTATATATACATAGACAATTAGTTGTACAATGAATTCATAACATTATTTATGTACTCATAAGGAAACATGTGACAACATGAACATATAGAACAAAGTGAAGAAATAGTTCATACAACAAAATTCTATGCTACTCAGACAGAAGACAAATGCACAAAGAATAGTCTCATATACATTCATCAATGCCACAACTTTCTGAAATGCATCTTGCTCTTTATTCCCTCAGCAATAATAGTACCATCTTTCATTTACAAAGGGAAAAATTCCCCTCTTACATTCAACAATCTCTCTTTTATAAAATAAGAGAGACTCTTTAGCTCTCATGGTTGTTTATTTTGTTTTCCCCTAATTCCTTTTACATTTTAAAAACTTAATATGAAATATTTATAAATGGAAGTTGAAGAGTCTCCTAGGTGCTTATTTATCCCCTAGGAAGTTCATAAATGACATTCATTTGCAAATATTAATATCCCTACTTATTGGCAACATATTATATTCCTTGAGATTTCCTGGGTGTTTCTAGTGTTTTCCTATTGATTAAGATCTTATGATCTTCTTTTCCTCTATGTCAACTTTCCATTAAGCTATCTTATGATTGATTTCAATGTCTATAGCTTGAGATATGATTTTTTGAAGTTTGCATTTCCCATTCTTCAGCAAAATTCAAGTTTCTTCTATGTTTTTCATTTTCGGACAATTTTCTCTCCCAATTTTCCAACACTTACAATCCCATCCTATTATTCTCTCTTCCATATTTCCATCAAGCCATCCTGGGTATGATTTCATTTCCCATAGCCTCATATATGGTTGTTTGAAGTATGCACGACCATTTTTTCCCCCAAATTCATGGTCTATTTTTTTCTGCATTTTTTGATGTCTTCTATCACCTATCCATCTTGGATGCCTCTACCACTACATTCCTCTATCTAATACCTTTCCAACGAGGTATCATGGGCTCAATCATGACACATGCACCCCAAGTTATGCTCATTTGAAAATCATCATTCAATAGTCGTCGATCATACATGTGGGTGAATCTGGGCCATTGATCCCGATACTACAAACATAAATCCGACATGCATAAGAAATCTCAACACTTAGTGATTTAAATGGTTTTATCCCCTATAGAAAATTTGAATAAGAACATAGGCGGGCATATGAGAGAAAACCAGTACACTAGTATTTTATGTGGAAACCAAAATGGGAGAAAACCACATAATGCTTTCTTATATATCAAAATATTACATTCATAGGAAGCACCAACTTCCAAATTCTCTAGCACCAATTGGAATGAAGCTCCAACCCCTTGTCTACAGGCTCCAACCTGAAGGAAGCTACAAATTATTTAATTCTGCAGCTCCAACTGGAAGGAGGCTATGACCCCCTGATTTATAGGCTCTAACCTAAAGGAAGTTCCAACTCCCTTTCTTCTCCTAATCCAACCAGAAGGAGGCTACAACCCCCTTTCCTTTCCCCTTAATTCCTCCCTTAAATATAAGTTTAGACTCAACCTATCATCGACACTACCACTGAAAATCAACCTTTCATCCAACCTGTCACTTTCCTTATCACTGTCTATGTCACTTTCACTGTCACTGTCACTGATACTGATATCTGATCATCAATATCATCATCAAATAAAACTAGATCCACTCACATAGATCATATACAAATATCATCAATCATCTGCTAAGATATGTGTGTCATACCATCCATGCAACAAGAATGTGCAAGATCCATAAACCATGTGCCAAGATATATCTCAAACAAGTGCCATAATATCCATCAACCATGTACCAAAACATGTGTCATAACATCCAAGATATGTACCTCAAACATATGCATCCATGTTCCAAAAGGGACTCCAAGACATGCCTCAAGAATCTACCAAAAAAACAAATGTATATACCTCAAACATTTTCCATGACATCACTAATATGTGCCTCAAGTATGTGCTAAGATCACCATGACATATACCAAACTAAATACCAAGATATATCTCTAATAATGTACCATAACATTACCAAGATGTACCTTATCATGTACCATCGTCATCAAGACATGCCTTAAGAATCTCTAAAAACACCAAGATACAAACCCCAGAAACACATAGAGAACCATACCATAACATACCCTCATACCTTCTTCGTATTCAACAACAACAAAATAACATCTTCATCAAACTTTACCTTATTCTCGCGGGACTAGTTTTTGGATTAGTCACAAACCCTAACTTTCAACAAGTATAACTCTGTACTTGTAATGAATAAATGTTTGAAACTTGTACCCAATGATATTCAACATCTTCTCTGAAATTATTCCAAGTTTCACTCCTTGATTCGGCCCTAAAAATGAGTTGTAGTGAAAATGGAAGACCTTTCTGAATTCTTGAGTATTCTGGAGAGAGAACTTGTAGAGCATGCCACGCGCTGAATATTTTATATGTAGTTTTGAAACTTGCACACGACATACTAAAAACTATACTCTTTCCAATGAAATTGGTCTCATAGAATTTGTATCCTCTATGAATAAGTTGTGATATTTTTTCTCAGAATACCTGTTTGAGACTAGTCTTAGGAATAGTAAAAAACCCTATCTTCCACAGAGTTTATCTCCAAAAATTCAATGACCCAAAAGATAAAATTTTTACCATAGGTACCTTGACATGTTTTCTCAATAGTCTCCAAGTTTCACTATTTGAGTCATTCTATAAAAAAACGTTATAGTGAAAATGGTAAGATGACATTTAAATAACATACCATAGAACACATCATCACAAGACTTCATCCTCCCTTGGAATTTAGCCCATCTTCACTTCATCTCCCCCCTGAAATTTGCCTCTGATCTCCTTGGTTACCTTAAATAAAAATTGCTTGAGTTGATGTAACAAATGAACTCCTAAGTTCCTTATTTATACTAGATCTAGCACCCTCTTTTTAGGGCTGACTTGACCCAAATAAAATTAAATTATTTTTTAATGATTATTCCACTAGGGATGACTTTACCAACAATATCCTTAATATTTATTTTAATATTCATTGCAACGGGTCCAACTTGTAACTTCTTTTTTTCCACAACTTTTCTTCTTTTAATTAATTTGGGGCCGACTTGTCACTTCTTGTTACAATTTTTTTGGGCTTCTTAACCATACTTTGAAGCTTCCATATTCAAGAGGGAATATTTCCTCAACCATGAAGAACCACATGGCATTCCACCTACCATTGAAAATGGCATGATGAGGATTATTCATATATGAGGGTTTTGCTTACATTTACAATGTCCTTCACACTCTTTTTCTTCAAATTAATTATGGCTTCATGACCACACCTCTGGGGCTTCTTAACCACTTAACCACTTAACCATATTTCCAGGACTTCTTGTAGAATTCTTCAAAGTGTCTTCCCATGAGGGCCATGCTTAGAGATACACCATAAGGGGAACACTTTGGAGAATTCTCCAAATACTTTCATCTCTTGGAATTCTTCTAGGGTTAACATCAATGACAATTAACTTTCCAATAGGTGTATGCGCATTCTTCCTCACACTCCACTCCACACTCCCGATGATGATAAGGTACACTCCAGTCCACACTCCCGACTAGGATAAGGTACACTCCACTCCACACTCTCGACTATGATAAGGTACACTCCACTCCACACTTATTCTCGACGATGACAAGGATTAAAATAATAATATTTCTTATAAGGTGCACACTTCTACAAATAATAATAAAATATTATCCAAATATGATATGTTAAGTCATGGTCGTGGAGGTATGTCATCGGGGGTTTGGTTTTGGTAAATGGTAAAACTTTCCGGTAACTTCCATCGACGACAATAACTCACACTCTATATTTTTCATTCTTGACGATCAACTCCATGTGACCCATTAAATATTAAATTAATGCCATGCTTGATGGGTGCACATTTCCCCATAAATATTAGTAAAAAAACCCTCCTAAAATTAAATATTAAATGGCATGGTCGTCGAAGTCCTTCCTAAAATGAAGTAAGTGTGTCTTAGTCGTTGACTTTGCATGGGAATTGTTATAAATCACATGTGAGGACCAATGGGGATGGACTTGAGATGTTATGTTAGATTTTGGTGGGTGAGGGAGAAATTAAAAGGGCTAAATTAAAACTAAATCAAAAGAGGAAAACTAGAATGAGTATGTACAATTTTAGGGTTTAGGGGGCTAAAAAAGAAAAAATGAAATGAAAATTATAAAGAAAAAAGAAAATGAATATATATACAAAAAAAAAAGGTTAATTTAAATGAATATATATATATATATATATATATATATATATATATCACACCCTAGGTCTTAGCCAGAACACACTAGGTAACAAATGGTTTGTTTATATAATACAAATTAGTTTATCCATGTAACAATGTATTTACCCCAATACATTTTGGATGATAATGAGGGTTGGATTGTGTCGATGATGGAGAAACCCTAGCCTGGTGCCCATGAGCGTCTCAGCTTGATCGATCCAGAACACGTCACATCTCTACAACCAACTAGCCCTGCGTGAACCACTACCGGCTCTGGTCTTCAGCCATGAGCGTCGAGGAGGGGGGGAAACCCCCCTCATACAGTAACATAACCACTAATGATAAATCGGGAATGAGAATGAAGCGACCTGCGTTCGAGCCGTCGCAACAAATCCAAGATGAGCTCCTTGCCAAAGAACAGGGTTTTCGAAAGGAAATGGAAATGGAAGCCAACATGTTTCGTCCCAAAGCGCCCCGAGGATGGGAGCCTGGAAAATGCATCCCACAAATGGAAAAGGCGCCCAAGTACCTCATAAGATCAACCAGGGTTGGTGAGCACACTCAGTTCATGCAAGAACATGCCCTCATTAGTAAGTTTCTGGGACTCTGGCCATCAGAAAGGGACTTGAACAAATGGATCAAACATTGGTGGAATCCCAGAGGCGACTATGAGGTTCAGCTCAGCTTGAAAGGCTTCTTCATAATCATACTATATAACCTAGAAGACAAATATCACATCTTTGAGAATGGCCCTTAATTTTACAACTCAGCAGGGCTATTCCTAAGGTTCTGGAAAGAGTGCTTCAGCCTGGATAAGGAAGACTTCACAATGGCACCCGTCTAGATCTGCCTCTACTCCCTCCCACAGGAGTTCTGGTTGGAAGAGATTCTCATGGGAATAGGAAACACAATAGGTCAATATGTCAAAGCCTCAGAAGCCACAAAGCAACGAAAATACACCTCATATGCCCGAATATGTGTGTACATGAACATAGCTCAAGCCTTACCAGGGGCAGTAATACTATAGTATCAGGATGAGGACTCGTCACAAACCCTCGATTATGAACACATCCCGTTTAGATGCAGAAGATGCCATGAGCACAGCCACTTGTTCTGGGACTGCCCGCTCAATCAGCAAGCTCCCAAAGCTGATCAGAATATGCAGAAAGACAGCTTCACAACGATTCAAACAAGGAAGAAGAACCCCCCTCGAAAGCAAAGAGCCGGCCCCAAACCTGGAATATCGACCAAGAATGCCTATGATATACTGAGCCAGCTTTTTGAGGATGAGGAGATCTAAGATCCGCACAATGGATCATAGAAAGGTAAATATTCGAGCTCCATACTCCCCCCCTCTGGCCCGAACAAAGATATCAATGCAGAGGAAAAAGGGGATGTAGATGGAGACACACCAATGCAACTGGACGCCCAAGATCTGGAAGGCATCGACCTAGAAAAATGGAAGAAGCCCTCAACCTAAAAGACCTACAAGGCCTCCCATAAGAACAACTTAGAAAGGTGCACAAAGTCTTCCTCAACTCAATGGCAGGATCCACAGCCCGCCTTGGTATTGCCACAGAATCAAGCTCCGGCTCTAAGAAAATCCAGCGCGAAAATAAGAGAAGAGGGTGGAAACTAGTACATCAACTAATCAAAGAAGCTGGGAATCTCATGATTAACTCAGGCCAAATTCAGAATCTCTCAGAGGGATACCTCCACCCACACCCCTCCTCCTAATGATGAAGATCATCACCTGGAACATTAGAGGACTCAACGACAGATCTAAGCAAATAATCCTTAGGGACTGCATCAAGGAAGAAAGTCCAGACATTCTAATGCTATAGGAAACAAAATGTGTGGGAAGGGAAGCTGAAAACATCTTCCAATGCATTTGGAAGGGTTGTAACTACATTCACATGGACTTAGCGGGAGCCTCGGGGGGCCTAGCTATACTATGGAACCCAAACCACACTATCCTTAGTGGGCCCTTCTCCACCACAGGAACCCTGTGAGCCCAATTTGAAGTAATAGGCTCGAATCAGGAGGGGACCATCACCAATGTCTACGGCCCTCAAGGACAACAGGAAAAAATCAATTTCATGGAAAAGATGACCCAAGTTAAATCCTTGGTCAACACGCCTAACTGGATCCTGGGAGGGGACTTCAACATGATCATGTCACTAGAGGAGAAAGCTGGTGGGAGAAAAAGACTTGAGCAAGACAGTGGTAAGTTCAAAACCCTCCCTGAACAATTAAATTTAGTAGATATAGAAAATAGCAATGGAACTTTCACATGGTCTAACCACAGATCAGGGAGTCAACATGTTGCATGCCAACTTGACTGCTTTCTTGTTGCAGAAGAACTAATAAAAAGAGATCTCTGCATGGAAAGTATGATCCTCCCCAAAGCGGGCTCTGATCATTGGCCAATCTCCCTTCAGATTGCGATAGAGACCACTCCCAATTTTAAACCTTTCCGGTTCGAGAAATTCTGGCTCACACACCCAGATTTTCAGCAGCTGGCAAAAACTTGGTGGAACCAAGCTGAGGTAGACCATGGCACCAAGATGTACAAATTTCAACAATGGCTCAAAAAATTCAAGCAAATGCTCAAATACTGGAACATAAACACTTTCGGCAACATATTTCAGGGCATTAAGGACGCAGAGAACGGACTAGCTGAGATACAAAAAATCTTCATAACAGGGGCTCGAACTGTTGAGCTCATGAAGGAAGAGGAGAAAATACAAATGCACTTGGAGCAGAGAAGATAACAAGAAGAAGTCCTCTGGAGGCAAAAATACAGGGTGCAGTGGCTCAAGGAAGGGGAAAAGAATACAAAATTCTTCCATAGAACAATGATACATTAGAGATACATCAATAGAATAACACATCTAGAAGATGAGCAGGGCAATCTGATAAGAGAATGTGCCCACATTGAAGAAGAGATCAATAGACACTATCAGAACCTCCTGACAGAAAGCAAGGAGGATAGAAACAAAGCCATCACCCGAGTTACCAGTCACATCCCCTCACTCATCACCCCTGAACAAAATGCTGCTCTAATAAGGACAATCACCCAGGAGGAGGTCGATCAAGAAGTAAAGGACATGCCCTCAAGAAAATCCCCAGGCCCCGATGGCTTCACTACAGACTTCTTCCACCACTGTTGGGATATTATAAGAAAGGATGTCTGGGAGGTTGTCGAGGAATCGAGAACATCAGGTCAAGTTCTTTAGGCCTTCAACGACACCTTCCTCACTCTCATCCCAAAGGAAGAGAGAGTCACAAACCCCAAGCATTTCAGACCCATAGCCCTGTGTAACGTAATCTACAAGATCATAACCAAGGTAATTGCAAATCGACTTAAGCCAATACTGCCCTTTGTCATCTCCAAATAACAAGCTGGCTATGTTGAAGGAAGGAAGATTATGGATAGCGTCATACTAACACATGAGGTAATCAACTCTCTCAAATCAACAAAAATTCTAGGTATGCTAATCAAACTTGATCTCTCAAAACCTTTTGACAAGGCCAGTTGGAAATATCTAAGAGCCATCCTAAACTCCTTTGGCTTTGATCAAGATTGGGTAAACCAGATTATGAATCTCACCTCCTTGTCTTTCTTCTCAATCCTAGTCAATGGAGTCCCCTCTCAGCCCTTCTCGGTCTCCAGAGGCATTCGACAAGGGGATCCACTATCACCCTTCCTTTTTGTTCTAATGGCGGAAGGCTTGGGTCGCTATATCAAATCAACGGTTCTGGAAGGTAGCCTCAAAGGCCTACCCTTGCATAACATTAGGCTAGCCCCCTCTCATAGCCAATTCGTTGATGACACCCTCCTCATGAACTCCCCCACTACACGTGAAGCCCAGAAGCTCAACTCCATCCTGTCTGATTTCACCGAAGCCTCGGGCATGACTTTGAACCTAGACAAATCCAAGATTTTCTTTTTCAATACTCCTGTCACTGTTTAATTACACATTTCCAAAATCCTGGGCATCCCCAGGAGCTCCCTTCTGTCCAATTACCTAGACATTCCTCTCATGGGAGCGTTTGCCAAGTCCATCTCCTGGGACATCCTCCTCCTTTTTATCTCAAACAGACTGGCCAACTGGACCTTCAGACCCTTAAACATTGCATCCAGATTGGTCTTGCTAAAATCTATCCTACAGACCCTACCCACCTATCTATTCATAGCCCTAGCATCTCCCAAGCAAATCATCAGAGCTATCAGAAACATACAGAGGAATTTCCTCTGGCAAGGTCTGCAGCCCAATAAGAAATGGGCACTGGTAAGCTGGGACAAGGTTTGTGCACCAAAAAAAATGGGAGGCCTTGGACTTTAAGACCCTGGAAAGCTCAATCAGATAATGGGTGCCAAGATATGGTGGAGATGGATGAAAACTCCAGACGCATTATGGGCACAAATCTGGAAGAATAAATACACTCCCATCACGCAGCTTGATCAACTGATCAGACATAGCATTAGAATACAGGGTTCAAACATCTGGAACACAGCTTGGCAAAACAAAGATATAGTACAGAAACACACTTTCTAGGAAATTCACAATGGAGATAGTGCAGAGTTATGGCATGACTCGTGGCAACAACTCAAACCTCTAAATGAACTTGCAGATCTCACACCCCTCCAGCACGCTCTCAATCAAGCCCCTTCACTAAAGGTAAAGGACCTCTAGAAACCACTGGAAGTGAGACAGACTTGGAGGCAATGGAAGACCTCTAGTCAAGATCTAGGAATCTCGCCCGGCGTTAACTTATCATCCTGGCAATATGAAGTAGAACGCAGGAAAATCCCCATTAAGGAGGGGCCAGACATCCTTAGATGGGGGCACTCTGCTTCAGGAAATTTCTCGGTAAAAGAAGCCTATTATTTGCAAGGAAATTACCACAATCAAGAAAGGGACACCATCTGGAGAAAAATTTGGAACAAGGTGCTCTGGCCAAAGGTCTCTACCTTCCTCTGGCTAATCATCCATAATCGAATTTTGATGTGGGACAACCTTAGGAAAAGAGGATTCATTGGGCCCTCAATATGTGTCTTATGTCAGTGCCAAGAAGAAACCAAGGAGCATCTTTTCAATGGCTGTCACTACAGCCAAGCGGTCTGGGATCAGGAGGCTCAAATCATGCACAGATCCAATCAAAATAGAGGCAGCATCAAAGACACCATCGAAAACTGGAACACAATCACTTTTAACAACCCCATTCTGAACTACATTTGGCAACTCCTCCCAGGTTTTATTCTCTGGCAAATATGGAAGGAGCGAAACAAATGCATCTTCCACTCCATGGACTCCACTTCAAATCTCACCTGGGACAGAGTTGCCACACTCATCAAAGAAACAATCAGAAGTAAGAGCTGGCAAGCAGGGGATAAGGTATGTAAAAGAGAAGAATTAAGCACCCTTCACAATTGGCAACTCAATCTAAATGACTCAGTGGTAGTCAGAGTTCCCAAGATTCGAACCCCCAGCTCAACCACCTGGACTCCCCCCCTAAAGGATTCATAAAAATCAATTTTGACGGAGCTTCAAAAGGCAATCCAGGACCCGCAGGATACAGAGCGGTGATCATAAACTCTACAGGGGAAATTCTAACTTTGACAGTAGGGTATCTAGGGAAAACCACAAACAATGTAGCGGAAATAACTAGCCTATTACAGGGCCTTCAAGTAGCTGCTACCCTATCCAGCCACAAAATAATTCTGGAAGGGGACTCACAAATCATCATCCAGCTAATCACCAAGATCTTACACGGGAGCAATCCACAAAAAATCTTTCCCAATTGGCGACTTGCAGGACTACTTGAGGACTTCAAAGGTATACTCGAGCACAACATCAGCATTATCCCCTCCCATGTCAAGAGGGAGGAAAATGGCGTGGCTGACTACCTGGAAAATGAAGGAGTCCAAAGGGGAATAGAACAAATAATTTGGGATGCTAGGACCTCCGAAGCCTCAGACATATCCCAACAATGTCAACTGCTAGCCAACAAGGAATTCCTACCCCCAGATGGGGTGCCAAGTGGAAAGAATGGGCACGTGGAGGCGCGAAGGGAGAGGCCATTTATGGTGGCTCTCACCTCCAGCTACAACCATTTATGAAGGCTTTCACCTCCATCGGCCATCGGTTATTGATGGAGCCTCTCACGTGTGAGTAAGGGCCGACCAACCAGAGCATTAAGCTCTCGATGTTAATGGTGGCAGCCATGGTTTATGTCATTATTCGTGTAATTGGACCTCTCAGAATGCATTTGAAGCTTGTTGAGCAGAGCAAGAACCGCCGCACATGAGGCATCCTGGCACTTTCCCTCACTCTCACCATGCCGCGGGCAAGGGGAAGACCCCGTAGAGGAGCTGACTAGTACGCGGCGGATGCAAGAAAGAAAAGGCACAAGATTTTTGAAAGAGATCTACTCTTGGCCAAAAGAAAATGATGAGGTGACACCACAACAGCAAGTTCGCCCCCTCGAACCTATGTCGAAGAAGACCTGTCCTTAGAGCTCCCACCGGACTTCTCTGAGAGTCGATTGTTTATCATCTCGGACAATTGGGACCCTCTGGCGAGCTTTGGACAAGCGACACTAGCACCCAATTTGAATGAGACTCGCGCCCCCAATGATGCTCCAAACATAGAATTCGACACTTGCCCACTTGAGGAGGAGCTATCAGAATGCACAGTCGACTCGTAGATGTAGAGGAAGATGTCGGGCCACACTGAAATGGAGGCTGAAGCAAAGTCGCCACCACCGCCACCGTTCCTACATCCAGAGTACCTGAACTTGATCTTTGAAGTGCGCAACTTGGTGGAGGATCAAAATTTCAAAGTCGTTCGTGTCAATCAATGCTTAGACATGCTCTACGCAGCCTACTCCAGGGCCACGCCTCGGCACCAATGCCCCACCTGTGCTCATCCCTATGTCATCCCGATCAATGGCGGCAAAGCAAAGGAAGGATGTGAGGACTCCGACGAATAGGTTATGTTGTTTCCTATGGTCTCCAACTCCTTTTATTTTACTGTTTATCAGAGTTGTAGCTCTTTAGTTACTAGCTTAGTTAGCTTTAGAACAGACTTTCCTATACTGCTAAGGACAATGGACATGCACCTTGGTTTCCTTCGGGCAGGGTGGTGAAACATGAAGCTTGATTTTTCATGCTGTTGTGAACAAGCCAGCTGTCCTGGTTTCCTGTATAGGCAGGACAACTAGCACCTGTATGTCAAGTTTACTTCTTTTTTTTGAAGGTTTAATATAACAGGTTTTGCCCCCTTTTTACTTAAAAAAAAAAAACAATGTATTTACCTCATGTAAAAAAAATATCTAATGTGAATTAGTTTTCCCCTACAGTAAAAATAAATATCTAAAGTAATTCTATGGGAAAACCATGGGGATAAACCGTGGGAAATACCATGTGGTTTTTCAAAACCATGGGAAAAATGAACATAAATAAAAACAAAAATAATAAAAATAAAAATAAATAAAAATAAAAATGAAATAAACTAAAAATATATACAAAAATAAAGAAAAATAAAATTAGAAATTAGAAAATTAATCCAATTACACAAGTCAAGGTTCCATGCCCCTCATGGTTCCACCTATTAGGGCTCGGTACCTCGGGGATGGAATTAGGAAAAATGTGTATATGGTAGGATTTAAGAAACTGGGCATAATGGAGAGGAGCTAGGTCATATAGCAATGAGGAATATTGTGATTCCACTACGACAAAGGGAAGGTGATGAAGGAAGAAGAACACATTTCATGTGATGAATTAATGTCACAAGTAGAGACAAATGGAAAAAATAGATCGATGCCAACCGAGTGCATGACACATGTCAGTCCGATCAAGATGCACATTTCAGAGGATGGACATGCCAAGATCACGAGGAGTGGGAATACATATTGGTCAAGGAAGAGTTCCTTATACAATACCACTATGCATGATACAAATGTGATAGATAGAGAGCATGCATCAGCAGATGACACAACAAGGACTTACAACCAAGAAGATGAATGGGATTTTGTCCTGGGTTTTGGCAAGAGGTAAGATTAAAAAGGACCCAATATAGATCAATCTGAAGAGGTTCATGAACATTCTTTTGAGAAAGGTGGATCCGATAGCCTTGGGGGATTTGGACCCTGAGGCAACTGCAAGTCATTGTAATTCATTTCTCGATAAAAATAAGCCTAGAAATAATCAAGGTCAAGGTTGTGGATAAGGACCAATGGATTCCCCCACATGAATCTCAAGGCTGGAATGATCACAATAATTAAGTGGCCCTGCAAACCTGCTACTGCAACACAACACAATGTGATCAGTCATGCGCTTAAAAGGAGACTCACTAATACTTCATAAATATTATATTCTCTACCTTTAAGCCAATTTATAAGAGAGTGTTGGGTTTATTCAACGATAACATGGTGGATATAGGTGAGTTTCCTAAAACTACAGGTTCCAAGTCTCAACTCAAAAAAAGGGATCAATGATTATGCAATTTAGAATTAGAGTTCGAAACAAAAGATTATGATCCACATGTGAAAGTATAAAAGTTGAAGACCCTAAGCATAACATGTTAGCAAGAGAATGCAGAATTTGAATTAGTCAATTAAAAAAATCATCAACAACAAACTTGTTCAAGACATGCAATAGAACACCAAACCTTATAGCCACATAGGATCATCAATCACTTAGGAATAAACAAAAGGTCTGAAGACAACATGTCAATTACATCATACAAATGTCAACAAAATAACATAGGTCAATAATTATCATGAAGACATTTGAATTCATAATATCGAAAGGAATAATGAATACCCATCAAAGACAATTTTCATTCAATATTAAACCCCCAACTCCCTCAAGGTAGGAAAATAAATAACATTAGGCTCAAACAGTAGAGGATTATGCATTATGAATGGAAATTTAGTAGGGGGGCCCTTTCCTTTCACTTGTAAAAGAAAAATTAAATGGGGGCTGTTTTGGACTCAACAAATGCTAACACAATGGAAGAACCAGTTATCGCTGCCAAAAGAAGTCTAGGGCCTTTACTTTAGATATAAATTTTAAATATAAGTTTAACAAATTGCAGAAAATTTTCCAAAAATCATGGGTGCCACAATGACGCCAAATTTAAAAAATATATAAATATTTCTAGTACTTGTATTCTAACACAGATTTTTCAAAGAGACAAATAGTGAGGTTAATTATTTTACTGGATGCACACTTCAGATTGGTTTTCGTTTGGCCATGGGTTTTCACTTTTTAAAACAAACAAAAATCTACATAAGTGTGTTCCTCATATCTATTTTCCTGGCATTTCTTCACTACTAATGAGCATCCATAGCCCCGACGAAGTTGCCTTGGTACCATACAATCATGACCCTCCTAACATTAGGTGTCCATAGCCCTAACAAGTTTGCTCGTACTTTCCACACTATTAATAGTTCTTTTAACTTCATTGTTATTTCATAATATGCCCACCCTTTTAGATTTTAGATACAGATATGCATATGCACATAGGGTGTGAAGGAAGTGAGGTGATATAAGATTTTCTTTGATTTGTTCAGTAGATGTTATGCATTTTATTTTAACCCACAGGTCTCCCAAAAACCATCATATTATGGGCCATTTTATTAATTTGAAGTGGATGGAGCTCAAAGAAAAAGGTAGATAGAAACTTTCTTATACTTATGGATTATCACGACATAGGAATGTGTTCAACCACACCTATTATTCCATACCCACAACTAAGAACTTCATGAATGCATATTTAAATACAACATCCCATGCATCTTATGAATTGTAAAAACAATTCTTCAGTATGTGACTAGAAATGAACCAACCCCTCACTCAAATTTAAAGAGTAATCTTCAAGGAAAACTGAGGATTCAAATCAGCTCATGGAAATACCATCATTCAAATCAAAAGATGGAAGGAGCCTGTACAAGCAGAAAGCAAGCGCTAAAACTGAGTAAGATTCATGAAAAATAAAATTAAACTAAAAGGAATATAAAGCTAGGATGTCAATTGTCAAGAGAATAAAAATTGGATGAAAGATAAGAAGAAAATCCAGTAGAAAGTAATAAGTTCAGGTTAGAAACAATGAAATCTTGGAAATTTTTCTAAGGGAAATAATCATTTAATAAATGTTAACCATTCAATATCCAGCCCAATAGAAATATTCTCAGGGTAAAGATCTGCAATGAAGAACAAACAATATTATGAGAATTGATAATCTAATGGAAAATATTTGTGACACAACCCTCCAATCCAATCATCACATACAATTTTCCTTTCATTTATTGTAGCAAAACAATCATCCGAGAATCTATTAGAATGGATTAATGTAGATACTCAATCAAAATAGAGTTTCAAAAACCAATTACATGAAACATTCCACAAACCCATAAGCTCTTAATATTTAGTGACATAAGCAAGCCCTTCGCATATTTGAAAATGGTGAATGTTTCAATAATAGAAATTACATTTCATATTTCCCCAGTTTGTCACTTTTCCTCTACTATAGAAGATAATAATTAACCACAAAGATTCAAATAATTCAATATGATGAGGCAAAGAGGAGACAATACAGTATTGGAGGTCATCAAAATAGTCATTAAAATTACTCCAAACATCAACTAGATTAGAAACCAAAGTGGGAATACATGAATGAGAAAAATTTTCTGATTAGCTGTTGAGTTGATGGCAATATTGGTTGATTAAAAATGTTGTAAAAAAAATATGAATAGCCAAGCTTATATTAACACTTCCCTAAATTTCCTTCATTTCCTTAAAAGAAAATTTTTGAATTGCTGGTTGTACAATCCATTTCCCAACCTGCATATGAGAAGAGAATGGTGTGATCAGTTATTAGAAAGTTTGGGAAAAACTCTTTCCCTAGATGACTAACTTATTAAAAATAAATTAGACTAAAAAGAAAAGTAAAAGATCAAAATCAAACTAATCTTAGGTAAAACATGCTAAGCTAATGTAAACTTAAACTAAGTGGGATGTCATAAAACTTATGCAATTTCAATGTTGTCATCAAGTATTCATATGTTTTTCATTCAGTCAAATATCACAGCCTTCTTCCTGAGATACAAGCACTTTGTGCTTTTCCCACACTATTCCCTTTAACATTAGGCTTAGAGCAATTGATTTTCGAGAGATTTGGATCCTCTAGACATTCCATCTTATTACTGTAGTAAGAAACAATCAAGTTAAAAAATATGACCATAAGACTTCAATTCCACCTATCTTCTAAAGATACTAGTCCACCAACAAACCTTAGTCATAAAAATACGATTCAAAGATTTTCAACATTGCACCCCAATGTATGTGCTTTCTCTAACTATTGGTGACAATGATGTGAAACATTGTATGATTATATTTATCCTTGTGAGAGGAAAGAGGAAATCATCATGAAAATGGAGCAATTAAGATACTATGGAAAGGTGCAAATGATCTTAGGTCACATCCTATATGGATTGACTTCCCCAACTCAAATGAAAGATAGAATTAGGAATCAAATTGAATGAAGTGATTAAGATCATATTTCTAATAGGTGATAAGATTTACATGATGGGAAAGTCCATGAAACTAATATTGAAGTTCCCAAGAGTGTTACAAGTAGACAAATTATGCATTTAAATTCCTTGAGATTACATGTCACATAGAATGTATAGAAAATAAAATAGAAAAGAAGAGTGTGTAGCTTGTCTCTCTACTAGATAGGTTTTTCACTCAAAATAATGAGACATATAACCTGGAAAACAAAATCAACAAGTTCATGAGTATGAGGGATCAAATAGAAGATATTTCAAACTAACCCAAACAATGATTATTATTTTTTATTAAGAATAAACTGATTTTGGGTTCAAGGAATGCTAAAGAATGTGGGGCCCAATATATTGATGAGTTACAACCCCCAATGAATTCACATCTTGAAAATGATTACCATGGTTGAGATTAAAATAGATGTTAAGAACTCAAAATTAAAATCCTTAGAAGTTGCATGGATGTATTCCATTAGGGTATTTACAACTCCAATGTTTTGGATGATTTCAACATGATTATGTAAGTGAGACATTATTAAGCCATGATAAAAATCAGATCATCCAAGAATGTGACAAGACCGAGTGACTCAAGATTATAAAATCCAAAGGATGGAAGATACTCTACATGAAAATATCAAGAATGAAATTCTCATGATTGAGAGTGCTACAATTGAGTCTTTAGTCAACTAGTGAGCTGGGAAGTAATTTTATGAAAACATATATCAACAAAAGAATTAAATAACCATGTTTTCTAGAATGTCAAAACATGCTTCTGAACAATTTAAAGGAATATTTGTTTGTTGTATGTGTGTGAGATGAAACTTGGATGAAGAAATATGTAAGATGAAATATGAAAATCCTCCCTGAACAGAGAATACGATATGTGTAGCCAATGCCTAGAAATTAAACCTAAAGGTGTTGTAATAAAATAACTTAAACGAGAAATCATCCAAGCTCACTATGAAAAGAAAGACTATAAAAAAAATTATGTTAACTGAAAGTAATCAAAGAAAAGAGTCAATCAGAAAGAAACCATTTGAAAAACTACAACACCAAGGAAAAATAATCATCTAAAGAGATTATGAGGAGTTGGAGTGACTTGGATTTCATATGGACAAAAAAATAATATTCAAAATTTAAATTCAGTGTGTATAGGACAACACGATCAACACTTCTAAAGAAATCTGTAACATCCCGCTCTTGCATGCACTGAGAAAACTTATTCTTTGAGGACACTTGCTTACAAGTGATACAGATTATTATATGGTTGGTCGTTTGATTATGATTATGAGATATTATGGATTTGATGATATGTTATTTGTTTGTATTACATAGACAAGTGATATTGACTGGGTTCTCCCGAGTGTATAGGACTTTGGACCTCGAGGATGCAAAGGCATAGATGAAACCCCTTGGAATCCAGATTGAGTCACAGAGTGGATTGTTGGGTTGAATATTGTTGATGTGACATATGTACATATCATTAGATGTTATGATGATTGATTATTATTGTTGACATGATTCGTTTATGGATGCAGGATGACGATAGCTTGCCAACCAAACTCACACATGGAGTACAGGGGTCACACAGGACAACTAGACACTTTGAGGGAGAGGTGTGGTAGCATCCCTGCCACATCCTACTATCACTCTTTCCATGGCTCGAACTATAGGTTAATGATTACCTAGTTCGAGAATACCCACAATGATGTGAGGGCAGACTGTGACAGTCACTCACGATGATTCTAAGGGGCACGCAATAAGGCATGGGCCTTATTCCTTAGAGGCCTTTAGTTTCCCACAAGATCACCTAGAGGAGTATTTACTCTAGGGGTTTGATGTCTACCAAGTCAGTCAAGAGGCAAGTGGTATCCTTGGAGCATGTAGTGCGTCTTGAAGGGCACATCATGCAAGGAAAACAAAAAGAGGCGAGTGGCACCCTTGGAGCAGCTAGTGTGTCCTAAAGGGCACGTCGCGATTTTAGCTGGTAAGTGAATAAACCTATACAGAATTAAAATTAATGATGTGTTAAGTAATATTAAAAACAATTTTCCCTAATAAAAATGTTTCCCAACCTAGTGAAATTAAAATCTAGGTCTAAGTAGAACATGTGGTAAAAAAATAATAATAATAACAAATAAACATGTAACAAGAAGGGGGGTAAGAAATTCAAATTTATTTATTAAAGTCAAAATTATAATGGAGGATTAATATTTTAAAAAGGGAAATGGTTGTTTTTATCTATTTTTGCTAATTTAATTTTAGTTAAAAAGAAAAATGGGTAAATGGTTGTTTCATCTACACTTGCTAAATTAATTTTTAATTAAAGAAGAAAAAGGGTAAATGGTTGTTTTATCTACACTTGCTAAATTGATTTTTAGTTAAAAAGGAAAAAGAGAGAAACTTAAAAGAAATAGGGGAAACCTAAAAAAGGGGGGGAAACATAAAGAAAAAGTTGAATTTCTAACTTAGTATGGAATCTTGCCTTGGGAACTTGATAATTATGAACTCAATTAGGAATTAAGTAAGGAGTAAGCCATTTAAGATTTGTAAGGTAATATTGGGACACCAAGGAGCATTTTTAGGAATGCTTTTAGGTGGGTGAAGGAAATAGGAATAATTAATTATTTAATAAAATTAATTTTCTAGTGCAACTAGGGGATCGGGCAACGTGTATAGGGGAGGTTTTTCCTAATTAATTAAATGAAAAAGGAATTTAATGAGAATTTGGGAAACTAATTACTTGAAAACTCTATAAAAAGGATGGAGGAGGAGGAGTAGGGATCTCATCTTTTTTCATAACGTTACACTGTTGAATTTTTGTCTTGACTGAACTTCTCTTGTGGGAGTTGGGATACCCAACTCGGGTAACGAGTTGTAGCTTGACCTTGCGAGCTGAGATGGGTGCTAGCAATTCTCTGGTATTGTGTGTGTGGCCCCTTTGCGGTTCAGGGGGCTCAGGGGGAAGAAGAGTACCCCTAGCATTGGCTGGGACGTACTGGTGAGGTCACATCGGTCGGTAAGCGGGAGCTGGATGGAGCGCATGTGGGAAAACGACTCGGAGCTTTCACATTTGGCTATGATACACATGCGTATATTTTTGAATGGTAGTTTAATATTGTTCCTGCGCTTTCAATATTGTACTTCTATTGTGTAAATATTATGTTTTATTCAGCGTTTTATAATCAAAGAACTTAAAGTCATCCCAGCCTTATGTTTGTTGTATTTTGAATTGATTCCCTTGGCGAACCCAAAATCCGATTGCTATGACTTCTCTGTATTTGTTTTATTAATTATTACGAAGAAATTGTGTTTTTCCCTTATCCCTTTAGTTATTAGTTAGTTCCTGAGTAGTCGGCCAGGAGTTGAATTGACAGTCATCACTTCGGTGTTTAAAGACCTATAGATTCAATGCCCTGCTTTCCTATGCACGGATAATAAGTGAAGTATAAATTTTTCCCAACTATCTATACCTTACTTATCTCAGTGTTTTTCTTTTCTGATTGATCTCTAATCCTTGTGCCCTCCTTGTGAATGAATATCTCTGTGTTTTCTTGATTGACTATCTCTGCATTTATTTTGAATGATTACCTCTACCTTTCCTTGAATGATCAACTCTACGTTTCTTGGAATGTTAAACTTTGCGTTGAATGATTAATCTTGCATTTCTGTGATTGAGTGCCACTGGGTTTTGATTGGTAAATTGTCTAATATCTGTGTTATATTACTTACCACTGCGAATTATTACTCTGCATTTTTTTTAATTACTTACACTTGATAATCCCTGCATGTTGAACATTGGACCCCAAAGTTTTGAGTGGGAAAAATCTCTGTGTTTTTTTTGTGAACCACGAATTTAGCAGCGATTTCATTGTTGTTGTAATTTCTTTTTTGATGAACCATGAATTACCAATGATCTTCATTGTTGACATACCCATGTTTTTAATGCATTGAATGACAATGAGTGTATGATTGTGTTTTTAAGGATATGTCTGCATTTCCTTATTAAATGATATGCCTGCATTTTTAAAATGATATGTCTGCTTTTCCTTTTTAAATGATAGGTCTGTGTTTTGGTTTTACCAATTCACTTTTCCCAATTCGTTTTACCAATTCACTTTTTCCCAATTTGTTTTATGAATTCTCTTTTGCCCAATTCATTTTACCAATCTGGTTTTTCCCAATTCGTTTTACCAATTTGATTTTTCCCAATTCGTTTTACCAATTTGATTTTGCCCAATTCATTTTACCAATTTCATTTTTCCCAATTCGTTTTACCTAGAAATGTGAATAGACAACGTTGAATATATATCTTAATGTTAGACATACATCGTTTGAATATACATATCTAATAGACAACGATTATTTTCTTGTTGTTGTGTATGACATCAAGTTACACATAGTTTAATAGTGAATTTATATATCTGCGTTTTATTTTTATGACAACGATTTAATATACCTACATTATCATATCTCAACGATTATATATTTGAGTTACCATGTATCTGGATTATATATCTACGTTTTTGTGACAACAATTATATATCTGCATTACTACATATCTGAGTTACCATGTATCAACGATTATATATCTGCGTTATCACATGACAACGATTTAATATTCTGGATTGCCACATCATGGATTGTGTTTAATATTTGTTGATAGCAATATTGTTGACAACTTACACATATATTGACTGTTTTTTTAATATTTGATGACAACAATATAGTTTGACAATGAATTTATATGATTTAATGGATATGTATTGGATAGCGAATACATACGTTTGAATGACAACAACTTTATACATTTGATTTTAAATATGTTGCATGACAGTAAATATTCAATAGACAATGAGTTAATACAATAATTATTCATGACAGCGATACATAATCTAATTCCTTGCTAATTTCCTTTTCTAATTGTTAATTCTTTTGTTAGACGACGATCTCATTAAGGGATAGCACTAAATTTAGACATCAATGTCATAATTATATATCATTAGTGTTAACATCATTATTAGCTCTTATTTGTATAGACAACGAATATTAATGGACCAAAATATTAGTATGGGACATCGATACCATTGTTAGATATAACAGTTCACATTTATGATAACATTTATAATAGTTCACTCCTTCGCACTTAGACATCATGTTTAACAAATAATGGTTTATGGTTTGTTGGTGAAGTCATTTAATAGATTACACAATTTAATTTGAGTGATGTCATCTTGCGTCTTGTCGACTTATTGCTTGGGTGTGTGGGTATAGTCTTCTTGTCAGTTAATTCAGTCTCCTAGTGCATTGGATTTTTCTTAGGTTTTTGGTCTAGATATGTTATGTTGTGCCAGGGTTATTGTCACGTCTATCACCTGGTGACGGAATGATTCCTGATGAGGGGATCATCGCGCACCCTGATGGATAGAGGTGCATGATAACCTGGCTGGAGTCTGTGCTTTCTGATGTGGGCGTTGTTCATTGTAATTGATGTTGGTACTTGATTCTGTAACACATCAATGCATTTGGTTTGTGCGCCGTAGAGGTTTCTAGTTATTAGTCGTCGAAGCCATTGTGTCGGGTAGTTGATGTTTTCCTTTATCTTGTAGGCATTGTCTTGCTTGTGTTGGGAAGGTAGTCATTTTTACCTATCTTTGATTATCACATGTTTCTCCCAGTTGCATGATGTGCTAGTGGGTTGAGTCGTTGTTTGTTTCCTGATCTGCGTGCATTATGTTCATCGTAAAGTTGTGTGGTTTAACTGTTATCGTCATTTCCTTCCTTCCTACAAAAACAAAAATGCACTTGCTTGAGTTGCTTGTAGTCATAACGACGGGGTCATTACAAAATCCAATCAAGGAAAGTCTTCAAGTCAGAATCATGTAGATATGAATATGGAACCATTATGAGTGTTTATTCTCACCACAAGAGGGATGGACTTGTATTCATTTAAAATATTCCACTTTTGAGATGACCCGATGCTTGAAAATGATTTGACATGGTGATCATGCATAAAATCAGTGAGCAGAAAACTACCCAACACATAGAAGAATTTGAGAATGAGATGAATTTTAAATTTTTTCCAAGTCAAAATTAGATTCAAAAACCATTCATGGAAAAAAATTAGTAGGAAATCCTCCTACTTCTTTCCACCTTTGTTTATAATTCATGTATTGCTTATCCAACAATAAATAAAATAAAAGAAAAAATATAAAACTAATCAAACAAAACTAGAAAACGAAATTAATACTATGCAAAGAAAAGGCACTAGCCTACTCTATCTTGCTTCTATTCTACATTACAATGGTTGGAAAATGATCTATGTGAAGTCATAATTCTAGTGTAGTCATTCGTATAATCCCAATCTTCCAAACATATTTTCATCAAAACAAAAGATCAGTGACAGAGCTTGGAATAAAAATCGACTAAAAGTACGAAGAATTAAAGCTTGAAAAAATCTATCTACTATATTAGAAATGTCATTGTGATAATTCATGGGAACATTAGAGGAATACGATTCTTCCAACCATGCTTTAATGCTATCATAAAATAAACCATGGCTAACATAGAATTGATAAAGGGAGTTCAATGGAAAGTAGCATATCAAATGAGAACCGTGCATA
>ML778643.1:355032-374601 GCA_009831015.1 Picea engelmannii | reverse complement strand
ACTAATTCCAACTTATCCATGGGTGAGGAAAGATTGATGTCATGAGTGTCCATATTTTCTTCATTAACAAAATGATTAGTATTTATTCCTTTCCCCATAGATTCCTCTTCCATTTATTGTGATGGAAAATATGAGATAGGATAGTGAGAACTTAACATAACCATCGGTGTGACCCAAAGTGTCCCATTAAAAACAGGAAAACCCTCCTCTTGGTCAACTACAAAAAAATCTAAAATCAATTTTTTAACACAAGAGATCTCTTTTTCGTCATAAGGAAAGAAAGGGAGAATGGAGTGGTAAGAGGATACATATATGTCTTCCAAAAAATAATTGTCTATCTGATCTATATCCCCCATAGTAAAGGACGATCTAGACATATGAAGTCCATCTAAACCATTAACATTTCAACATTTTGATTTAAATCCAAATCATCGTGCAAATGAACATCAAAGCATGAATTAGATTCTTCATCCATTGGCTCATATGTTTCATTGGTAAGATAAACTAAACAGGAAATCAAATCATTGGTAGAGGGCCTATCATCCAAAGGAAATCTATAGAAAATATGAGTAAATTTGATAACCAAATCCTCAAGAGATTCATCTTTGTTCTTCCTAATCTCTAAAATTTATCCACAAAATTTATCATAATCATAATTCTCAAAATCATGCAAAAATTCATGCATAAATTGTTCCCATGTGTGAATAGAGGCAACCGACAAAGTCTTGCACCAGATCTTGACCCAACCTGTAAAAGTGAGGGTGAACAACCTACAAATGGAACTACCATTAGTAATATTATGAGAACTAAAAAATCTCCATAATTGTAAAGTATGTCTATATACAAAAGTTTCACCATCGACATCAAATTTAAGTTTCAAAAAGAAATGTAAAATATTTATACGAGGTTTGGGAGGTACAGTACTAGAAAAACATCTCCATAAAGGGATATGGGATGGAGCCATTAGTAAATTAAAAAAAATTAACAAAAATGAATCCACATGATGATATTGTCATATGGACCTCCTTCTAGTGTCATTTTTGTTGACGGGTCCAATTGTCATGTCAAGCAAGTAAGGGAGAAATCTCGATGGCAGGTCCTAATTAGACCTACTCTCGTTAGGTGTAGCTTTTCCAATGAGTATGTGGGCCTTGTTTCCACTCAAAAGTAAAAGAAGAAAAAGGGGAAAGAAAACAATATGTTCCCCAAAGAGTTCTAATTAATCCTAAGACTAATCTAACTAAAAACAAACTAAACTAATCTAATTACTTCTAACCTATCCCGGGAGAAAAGCTAAAAGAGCGAGTGCAATTAAAGATAATACCATCATAACAATAAATAGTTCATGTATGCTAATGATAAGTGATAACAAAAATGCTACATATACATAGACAATTAGTTGTACAATGCATTCATAACACTATTTTTGTACTCATAAAGAAACATGTGACAACATGGCCATATAGAACAGAGTGAAGAAATAGTTCATACAACAGAATTCTATGCTACTCAAGAAGAAGAAAAATTCGCAAAGAATAGTCTCATATACATTCATCAAAGCCACAAATTTATGAGATTCCTCCTTCTCTTTATTCCCTCAATAGTAATAGTACCATCTTTCATTTACAAAGGGAAAAAGTCCCCTCTTACATTCAACGAGCTCTCTTTTATAAAACAAGAGAGACTCTTAATCTCTCATGGTTCTTCATTTCATTTTCCCCTAATTCATTTTACATTTAAAAAAATAAATATGAGAGAGTTATAAATGGAAGTTTAAGAGTCTCCTGGGTGGTTATTTTCTCCCTTAGGCAGTTCATAAGTGACATTTGTATGCAAATATTAATATGTCTTTATGTTAACATCATCTTTTGTTCCTTGAGTTTTCCTGCGAATTTCTACTTTTTTCTTAATTAATACCTTCCGATCTTATTATCCTTTGTCACATCTTTCCATTGAGATATCATGTGCTTTATTTTGATGCATGTAGCTTGAGATATGATTGTTTGAAGTCTACATAGTTCATTCTTCAGTTGAATTCAAGTTTCTTTTGTGTTTTTCATTTTAAACCAATTTATGCTCCCAATTTTCCAACACTTGTCATCCCATACTATGTTTCTCTCTTAAATATTTCCATTGAGCCATCCTGGGCCTGATTTCATTGCATATAGCCCCAAATATGGTTTTTTGATGTTTGCATGACCAATTTTCCCCCCAAATACATGGTCTTTTATTTTCTGCATTTTCTTATGTCTTATGTCACATATATGGCCTTGTTGATGCTTGAATCCACCAGGATCGAAACGAAAACCTCACGAGGATATGAATCCTCCTACGTTTTTATAGAGGTGGTACTCTTCTTTGGCTTATGATATTCTTACTAATTTCAAGATCAAGAAATAATATAGGACCTTAAAATGGTCCAATATTTTACTCTTAAGGAAATATTAAAATGATGAAAAATAAAAGATTTATTTTAAGAGAATTCTTGAGAAAGGACCAGGAATCTCACACATCACACATTGCAGAAAATAAACAAAAATTCCTCTCATCCATCATAGTGAAAATAAATATTTCTGATCACATCAAAATAAAAGAAGATTGTCAGGATGCATAAGAGAAATTTTATAAAGTAAATACTTGTATAGCTCAAAAGAATATTATGATGGATCAATTTCAAACACTTTCTACTCAGAACTTAGAGTTATAAAATACAGTCAAAACTGATCCCAAATTAGTTCTCTTGGGATTTCTCAAAAAATAATAAATTATGTTACAATGCTTTGAAATTTTAAGGCGTTTGTCCAAAGGACTAGGATAAGGTCTCCCAAGGACCATAAAATCAAACATATACAAGAATATAGAGCATAGAAGGAAGAAAGTGGGAGGATGTCGAACAACATATTCTGGAAAGAAGACAAAAAAAGTTATCAGAACTCGGTTATACCTTTCTATTCAAAGAAGAAGAATAACTTGATGAGAAATGATAAAGAAAGAAGCATGTGATCAACATGGACTTACTATGATGGTATCTCTCTCTCTCTCTCTCTCTCTCTCTCTCTCTCTCTCTCTCTCTCTCTTCATTTGATTGTTGTTGCTTCCTTTATAATTTTGTTGGTTGCAGTTTGGTTACCGGTCATAACCTCCTCCGATGGAATTTCAAAAATCTTGGCAACTGATTTATTCAACCATTCTTGGATAAAGTCCCTCAATGGAGCAACGATTACCTCTTGTTTTATCTTAATATTAAACAATTCCTTTTCAATTTCCATAAGATCAATAGATAAATTTTGTGATATATTTTCAATGTCTTCATTTTTATTTGTATACTCGACCAACCAGTTGTCAATGTCATTGTGTATAAACTCTATCACATTATCAATCTTTTCAGCCAATATTCTTTTTAATTCTTCAATTTGTTCTTCGAAATGTTGTCGAGTCATGAGAATAGAATTTGAAAGATACTCAGGGTCTAGGACTTCAATGGTAGTTCCAACGATATCCAAATCAAGGATTTTTAAATATGCTTCATTTTTCCTTCTTGATAAGTCAAATTGAGTTATCAGACCTTTTAACACATTAATTCTCTCCATCCAACAAGATTTCAATTATTTGATATGACTCAAAGAAAGTAAATTTTCTCACTTTTTTGTTTGCTCTGTCATTGCTGAAACTCTAGTTGTAAACATCACAACTCTGTTAGTGTAGAACCCTTCATCATTTTTCAAATATAAGTTTAAATGCTCTTTGGTATTTTGAATTCTTAAACCAAAGGAAGAAAAACTCTTTGCCATATCTCACATTTATATAATTAATGACATTATTTTCTTAATATTTTGTTCAACAAAATGTCGAGTGGTCATGATTAAACTGGAAATTTTTTTAACCCTCGAACTTGATTCTAGGTTTTCTTATAGACCCTTTCCAGGATGGATCATAGCAACGGGAGAAGCCAGAATAGGTGGAGCGATGAGGTTTGCCTCCAATTCTTTAATTCTTTCTTTCAATTGTGCATTCTCTTCTTCCATGTGTGCAATTGAAACATCAAGTGTGTCCCCTATAAATCTATGAATGGATGATAATTTTGAAGGTAACATATCCTTTGTATCATTGGTAGACTGGAGCTTCCTGCTCTTACTCTTTTTATCTATTTCAAAAAATAATTTCATATATTCCTTATCAAAGGATGCATTTTTTACAGCAAATGTTTCCTCATCATAAAATGTCTCATCCTGGATCATGAGTGTGGAGAAGGCCATACATTTTCTCGAGCTGATACTTCTACATCTTTGAAAGTATTTTTCTCAATATCTACATCTAAATCCATGTTATCCAATAGAAAATCATATTCCTGATCATGTTCTTCATCCCTTTCCTGCTGTGAATTAGTTATTTTTATTTTAACCTTTAGCTTATGGGGGTTTTCTAGGTTCCCTTTAGGAGGGTTCCTTTCTTCATCATCTCCTGAATTATTGCTCTGGATTTTTCTCATGTGGGATGTTCTTGGATGAGGATTTTCCTTTGACAGGGAACTTCTCCTAGAGACAGTCGGTGATTAGATATTTTTATCATTCCAGGGTTAAACTATTTCTTTATTATGATTTGTAGTGCTTACGACAGTTTCTATATCCTCAAAATTTATGTCAACTTCTTGATCACTAGGATGGTGACTTCCATTTTATTCTTCTTTACTAATGGTTGATTTTAAAAGTGCAGGGTTGAGCCCAACTGAAAGTAGATGATTATAAAAAATTTGGTTTGGGTTGAAATCCTTGATTTCCTTTGCAAATTTTAGGTCAAAATTCTCGAAATAAGAAACATATTCATCTATTTTGGAAATTCCTTGGAGAAGAATTTCACCAACTTTCCATGGGAGAGGTATGAATTGATTTTTCCTTTTCTTAGATAAAGTATGGAACAAAAATTTATATTTCCAAGCAATTTCAATGATAAATAGCTTATCAGATATAAAATAGGGAAGGAAAATAATTTTTTCAACAGAGCAGAAAACCCTGATGACATTATAATCTTCCATTTTTTCCAGAACTCCTCTTCCCTTCAAAAAAGTTGTTTCTTCCAATTATGACCACGAAGTGTCTTCCCCAAATAATAATTTCTTGAATTTAGATACAAAATATGAATACACCTCATAAAAATGATGGTCGGCTCGCTACCTCCATAGAGCTTGGCACCACATGGTCACAGGGTCTACCTTTATTTTAATTCTCCAAGAAATGTTTAAGCCCTCAAAAGTATGACAATATGTAATAGCAAATATCAAATAACATGACATGTCGAACCTTTTATCATAATTGAAATTAGTCAGTTGTGCAATGATTTCATTCGATATTAGCTTCTCCCATTCGAAGATAACATTTTCATGAACCAAGAAACATAATATGTATAATGCCAATCGAGGAATTGTTTTTGAAGAATCTTGGCCAGCAATTCGAGTAAATAACCATGAAATTTCCTTATAGGTATTCTTTAAAGAACTTACCTGAATTATTGACATGTCTTTAGGCATTGTCATAGGGTCATGCAAATATTATTGAAGAAGATTTATTCTATTGTTCTTGCTTTTCAAGAAGTTTCTAGTTTCTTACCCTTTATAGACAAGGTTCGACTCTGGAAATTTCAACATTTCTCTAAATATCGAAGGTGCCAACTCTTCTATTTTGAATGAACTTATCGACACACCAGGTGATGATGTCCTTGCACTCAAAGACTTCTGGAACACATTCCACGAGAACTATTCCTAAGGTCCATAGTTTGTTGTTTTCTCTATCTAGCAACTTCGAGTAATACCAGTAGGAGAGGGATCGATGATAACTGTGATCTTCCCTAGAAAATAGGTTTAGGGTATCCCCACATAACAAATTTTTTCTCATGGTTGTCCTAATGAAGCTCATCAAATTTTCTTGAAATATTAATTTTCACAGTAAAATGAACTTGGATTATATTTTATTTTTACGAAAACATTATTTCAAAATAACTATTACTAGCCTTGGTAACAACATCATTAATTAACGACCATTTAAAAAATTAATTTGGTAGTTGATTCCATAGGGATAAAAATAAATGTGACATCGAACAATGTGAAGGGACAGGTGGTGGTGGAGATTCAGGGTTGGTGATCAGTATGAAAAGGCAGATATGCGAGTTTGAAGGTCCACAAGTTTGAGAGTCAGAGTGTATGAAATGGCTAAGTATTGGAAATTATTGGGCGAAGAGTGGAGAGAGTGGAAATGCATCACGTAGGTCCGCAGGTCTAAAATTCCAAAATGAAAAATCATTTTGTGTGTTGGGCGGACTTATACATAGATGAACAGACAATAATGTAAGTGCGAGAGTCAGTGAGTCCGAAGTTCCACAAACGTGAAAATTGACTAAGTATAGTAGTTCCAAGAAAGGGAAGAAGAAGGGATAAAGAGAAAATGGGAAAAGGGAAAGTATAGAAGGGGGAAATAAAGGGTATTAAAAGAGGTGGGAAAATAGAATAAGGGAGGGGGGAAAATCACTAAAGGGGTTCAACAATTAGCTCTAACTCTGGGATGATAACCCCTTGCAGGTTGTCAAGAATCCATAATCTTCATGACTAGATGCTTTATCCTTTGGGAAATGGAGTCGAAATAGTAAGTATGTACAAAATAAATGAAAAACTATGTAGAAGGAGAAGAGAAAATTTCGGGCGAATTTTTTTTTCAAGTGTCGCCCATTGACAGGCAACATTAACATTTTCCCTTTCATGTGTTTGGGCATATATGAATTGAAACCAAATATTTTTTCAATGGATTTATGGCTCGATCTAGAGTGCTTCAAACTTTGTGTGCATTGTTGGTTTCTCCTTAGCTTTGTTCTAGAGTAACACCCGTTCACCTTTTTGAATTTTTTTTACTGTTGTGCTTTGATCAAAATATCTTTTGACAATCTGTTGCCTCTTAGATGTTCTATGAAAAGATTCACTTCATTCTTCTTCCAATATCAATAATTGATTTAATCTCTTATGAATAAGAGTAACATCTTCAACATCCTCTATGTTAACAACATAAGTCAAGGCATTTAGTTCAAGGTTGATTTCCATTTTTTATTCCTTCCCGTAAACCAACATATACAGAGACATCTTAGTACTATATTTCAGAGTCGTTATGCTCGACCACAAAGCGTATCTCAATTTCAAATGCCAATTCTTTTGATTATGATCAATAGTTTTGTTTAAAATTTGAATGTGTGTCTTATTGGTAGACTCAGCTGTTGGATTACTGAGAGGGGGGGTGAATCAATAATAGAGAAATTTAATCCTTTTTAACCAAATAATCCAAGTGTTATGTCAATGTAGAATTATCATCCAATAATGAGCAATGAACAAATGAACAATCATACACATACACAATACACCAATGTTTTACGTGGAAACCCAAAGCGGGAGAAAACCACAAAATGCTTTTTCTTATATGTCTTGAAGAGTTACATTCATTGGAAGCACCAACTTCCTTTGTTTTTCAGCTAAAACTGGAAGGAGGCTCCAACCCCCTAGTTTCTCAGGCTACAACCTGAAGGAAGCTACAACTCCCCAATACTCTGGCTACAACTAGAAGGAGGCTACAACCCCCTATGTTCTTAGGCTATAGCCACCTGTCCTTGCCCCATCCAACTTCCCTGAAGTAGAAGCATAATGACAGAACCATTGCCACACTATCACTATGAGATATACCACTGTAAACCTGTACCAATAAATCTGAACCATGCATAAACCATGAATCAACCTGTACCTCAACCTGTAATCAACCAGTACCATAAAAAAGTGCATCAACCATGCACCAAACTGTACCATAAACAAGTTCATCCAACCATGTAACAAGTATGTACCAATCATGTGTCAAGTACTCATCAATATGTACCAACATCATCAACTATACACGTCATGTATGTGCCAACTCATCAACTACTTATCTCAACCATGTACTCAACATGTACCTCAACCAAAATCCCTCATAAATTTCATCATCCAAATATGATTTGTATCTCTGTAATAGACCTAGTGTATATGATCACATTCCTACAAACCTTCCTTAACTTTAACAACAAGAGACCAGCATTTTCATTAAACATTTCTTTAGTCTCACATGCCTAGTTTTGGATTAGTCAACAACCCTAACTTGAAGTAATCAGAAATTTGTAGTTGTAATGTATAAATATATGAAACTAATAAACAATGTTATTCAATGTGTTTTATGAAATTCCTCCAGGTTTTACTACTTGTAACCTCTCAGAAAAGGAGTTATAGCAAAAATGGCATACCTTGCTAAATTTTGGCTTATCCTAGAGAGAGACCTTGTAGAGCGTGCCCCGCACAGAATGTTTGTTGAATTGATCTAAAACTGTTACATAGAATAATAAATATTGTACTATAACCAACACATTTGGTCTCACTAAATTTGGATTTGTTATGAATACATTATGACGTTTTTACCCGAAACACTTGTTTTTGACTAGTTTTAGGACTAGCCACAAACCCTATTTTCCACGGAGTGTAACTCCCAAAATACAACGACCCACAAGCTGAATTTTTTACCAAAAATAATTGGATATGTTTCCTCAATGTAATATCAATTTCATGGTCTGAATCATTCTATAAAAATAGTTATTGCGAAATTGGTGATATGACCTGAAAAAAACATACCTTAGAAAGCATCATCAAAATAATTTATCCTTCCTTGAATTCCGACCTTCTTTCTTCACTTTCCTCAGAAATTCATATTATATATCCTTTGGTTACCTCAGAAGCCTATAGGTATTCAATATTCTCAAGTGTTTCTAAAATGAGAGAGCCTTGCCTCTTATTTATACTCTCCAAGTAGCTTCCTTGGAAACATCTTCTAGGTCACTTTGCCCACTTTCCTTATTTTAGGGTTAGCCCACTTCTAATTTCTCCATTAAATTTATTATTTAAATAATTTATTTTTTATTCAATTTGAATTATAGTACACTCATCACTTCAATTTATTATTTACCTTCTAAAATATCTTAAACCACTTTGACTAATTTGACCTTTTGGGGCTTCTAGATGACATATGAGGGTCCTTCAACTTCGTAAGGCCATAACTCTCAAACCGTGAGGAGTTATGTGAAGTTCCACATACCACCATAAATTGAATGACATGTATTATCCATATAGAATAGTATTACCTTAAAATATAGCAATACTCATACCGTTATCCATCAAACAAACTTGGGTCCATTACCCAAACCTAGGTTCTCCAACTTCACATGGTCATAACTCTCTAACCGTGAGGAGTTATGTGACGTTCCACATACCACCAAAAATAGCATGACAAGAACTATCCATATAGGATAGGTTCCCTGAAAAATTCACTATCCTTCATTTTATTATTCTACAATTAATCATGGGTTCTCTTACTCCGCAAAGCGTCTTCCCGTGAGGGCTTTCACCATAAAGGGACCACTTTGGAGTTCATCCATCTTTACTTCTTATCAACTGTGACAAGACAATAATGAGTAATATTTACATCAAACAATATTGGGTCCATTACCCAAACCTTTGTGTTGTAGGGCTTTCTGCAAGGGTTGACATCAATGACAACCAACCTTAATCAACAATCTCCCCTTTTGGCATTGATGGAAACACTCTGATGCAATACTGAAATCATATCACTCATGCTCCCCCTGGAACCATGCCTCTGTCCTCTACATATAATAAATCTTCTCCCCTTGGAACCATGCCTCTATCCTCTCCATCTGATAAATCTCTCCCCCTTTGTCATCAATGGCAAAGGTAACTTTCGATCTGGGGTTGCTCCCCCTGGCTAAATTGTCCTCTTATGGTGCTTCCTCGTGTACATATAAGACATATAAGATAAGAATTCAAAAAACATTAAAAAAACATTCATTTTGGAGTGGAAATAACTCCAAGTCTTTGGCAAAGATATTCAAAGGCTTCCCGTGGAAGTGTTTTTGTAAAGATGTCTGCAACTTGTTCATTTGTGCCCACATACTCAACTCTGATGTTCTTTTCTGCAACCTGCTCCCGTAGAAAGTGATACTTTATTGGAATGTGCTTCATCTTTGGGTGCATCACCGGGTTCGAAGATACTGATGGCACTTGTATTATCACAATAGATTGGAATGGGCTCATCACACTCAACCTATATATCTGTCAGAGTTTGTTTCATCCAAAGTACCTGTGTACAACATGATGTTGCTGCAATATACTCTGCCTCGGCTATAGATAAAGATACTGATGATTGTTTCTTGCTCAGCCATGATACTAAAAACTCACCCAAGTAGAACACTGCTCCATTGGTGCTTCATCAGTCATCAATACAACCTGCCCAATTTGCATTTGTGTAGGCAATTAGTGATAGATCCTTTCCTTTTGGATACCATAGTCCAAACTCTTATGTTCCTTTGAGATATCTGAAAATCCTCTTCACTGCTAATACATGTGATTCCTTTGTTGTTGCTTGAAATCATGCCACCTGTCCAATTGCCTGCATTACATCTGGACTGGATGCTATCACATATAGTAGGTTTCCAATCATTGACCTGTATTGCCTCTGATCTGTAGACTTTGAATCATCATCTGTTCTCAACTTGAAACTAGTTTGCATGGGAGTGATAATTGGTTTGCAATCTTTCATTCCGAACCTCTTCAACATTTCTTTGATATACTTGGTTTGAGAAATAAAAATTCCTTGATTGATTTGACGTATCTGAAGTCCCGGAAAGAAGGATAGTTCTCCAAGTAACGACATTTCAAATTCATTTTGCATATCTTTTGCAAATTTCTGGCTTAACATGTCATCATCACTACCAAAAATAATATCATCATCATAAACTTAATTTAATAAAATAGTACCTTGACTTACCTTGATGTAGAGGTTGTTGTCTGCACTTCCTTTTCTGAACCCTGTCTACTGCAGATACTTATCCAGTCTAGAGTACCATGCTCTAGGAGCCTGTTTTAGACCATACAGGGCCTTTTTAATTTACACACATAATTTGTGTTCTCTGACAGCTGAAATCTTTCTGGTTGTTCAATGTAGACTTCTTCTTCAAGTTCCCCATTCAAAAAATATGATTTTACGTCCATCTGATATACTTTAACATTTTTGGAGCATGCATAAGATAAAAGAAAACACTTTTCATTTCCAATTTCGCTTAACACATATATGTTGCTTGAAGTTCTTGCATCTGTAGTGACCAATTTCCCTGAACCTTCTTTTCTTATCTCACACTTTTGTGATTCGAAAGTAACTTTATGAACTTGGTCACACATTTGAATCACACTTAGAAGATTATGTTTCATATCTTCTACTAGTAGAACGTTTTTTGCCTTTTCATTCTTGTTCCCAATTCAGACTGTGCCTTTTCCAATGATTTTGGTTGAATCATCATTTCCGAAGGAGACCGATCCATTTCTTTCCTTTTGTAATGTAAGAAACTTTTCTTTATCACCTATCATGTGTTTTGAACACCCACAGTCAACATACCAACAATGTTTCTTCTGCTTAGCTTGTAGAACGAGTGTGCATTCTTCATCGCTATACTGATCTTGCTTTCTTATCCATGTCCTTTTTTGTGGTTCTTGTTTGTGATTGTTGTTGTTCTATTGAGGTTCTTTAGGAGGGATTTTCATTCTTCACTCTTTGGCCACATGTCCAAAATTGTTACATTTGTAACATTCCACTTCATTGCTCAAGGATTCAAACCTATTGTAATTTCTTCTCTATGTTTCACCAAGCCTTCTTGAATAACCCCTTTGTGTATAACTCTCAAAGTTATTGTTGTTCATGTTGTTAGCTCTGCAATTCACATCTTTATGTCCAAAATTATTACATGCATAACATAAACCAAAAAATATAGTTTGATACCTGGGATTTGAGGATCTTTTGGAAGGAAGTGCTCTTGTGAATCCTTATTCTTCTTGAGGCCTATCTGTCGTTTGTTGATTCTGAAATATGAATCTTCTCGGTGGAGGAGTGTCCCTGTAATCTTCTTTGTATATCTTCCTATCCCCTTTGATTGTTTCTGCATAGATTTTTGGATAGGTTTCTTGCTTTGTTGTTTTGGAGATTGATCCCTTTTCTATCTAATTGTATCCAAGACTGGTCTTGTCAAAATGGGATTTTTTATTGCTGATAATGTCATCCAAAAATTTTGATCTATTCTGCATATTTTTCTTTTGAATATCCTTTTTAATGTTACAATCTCTGCTTCCAAGTTTCCGATGATCCTGTCCTTTTCTTCTAGTTTTTCTTTGAGTGATTCTTCAATTCTTTTATCTTCTTCTATTTGATATTTCAATTTTGTGATCATTTGTTCTAGTTCTTAAGTGTCTTCTTTCTTGTCTAGTCCTGCTTGTAGTTTCTTGTTCTTCTTATTTTCTCTTCTGATAACTTCTATGGTACACATTAATTATTCTCGAAAGTCAACTTCTGCTTCTCCAATTTCTTCTTCGACTTCTTCTTCGTCTTCTTCATATTCTTCTTTGGAGTCTTCTTTGTCTGAGTATTTTACTGCCATGAATAGAACTCTTCCTATCTCACTGTCACTGACTTCATCTTCATCTGATGATGAGATGTCTTCTTTGATGCATAGGCTTTTCTTGAAAACGTTCTTTGTAGTTCTTTTTCCTTTATATGTTTGTTTACCTTTTGAGTAACTTTCATCATTTCTCTTTTTCTTATGAGGACATTTGTTAGCAAAATGACCAATACCATCACAATTAAAACAAATTAAAGGAAGCTTACCTCTATACCTATCGTCGGTTCCCTTGTTCAGTCTTTTGACGAAGTTGGCAACTTCTTCATCATCTTCCGAGACATCATTATTGCTGCTATATTCTTCTTGTTGCTCTTTCTTTTGCTTTGATCTTTTGGATGCTTTGAAGGCTACTTCTTTTACATATGGATTTTCCTGTTCAGTTCTCATTTCATATGCTGTGAATATTCCATGCACTTCATCCATGCTTATTGATTTTAGATCTGATCTTTCTTCTACTGCTGATATATTAGGGTTAAATCTCATAGGAAGAGATCTTAGTATCTTTTAAAAAATTACAAATTCTTCTATTTCTTCTCCCAATCCTATGATTGCATTCACTGTTTCATCGAATCATAAGAAGTAGGCTGCAATATTCTCATATTCCTTCATTTTTAGTTGTTCGAACTAACCCTTGTAAGTTTGAAGCTTTTCTGCTTTGACTTTTGTATCTCCTTCATAAATATTTTGAAGCTTGTCCCAAATATATTTAGCATATTTACAATGTGCAACTTTGGTGAATACTGTTTCACTGAGACCATTCAGAAGTGCATTTGTGGCTTTGGAATTATTCTGACCCAGTTTTACTACTTTGTCATTTGTTGGTGGAACTACTGGTGCTGTGTATCCATCTACAATTGATTGCCAAATTTCAAATCCCTATGCCTGTATATATGTCTTCATCCTTATGCTCCAAAAAGAATACTTATGTCCATCAAACTATGGTATTCCATATTTATACAAGTTGTTTCTCTCCATGATCTACCTTTCAGTGGTTAAACTGATTTCTGAAGGAACCTTCTCTGATACCAATTGTTGGATTACTAAGAGGGGGGTTGAATCCATAATAGAGAAATGTAATCCTTTTTAACCAAATAATCCAAGTGTTATGTCAATGTAGAATTATCATCCAATAATGAGAAATGAACAAATGAACAATCATACACATACACAATACACCAGTGTTTTACGTGGAAACCCAAAGTGGGAGAAAACCACGAAATGCTTTTTCTTCTATGTCTTGAAGAATTACATTCATTGGAAGCACCAAATTCCTTTGTTTTCTAGCTACAACTGGAAGGAGACTCCAACCCCCTAGTTTCTTAGGCTACAACCTGAAGGAATCTCCAACTCCGCAATTCTTTGGCTACAACTAGAAGGAGGCTACAACCCCCTATGTTCTCTGGCTACAACCGGAAGGTGGCTACAACCACCTGTCCTTGCCCTCTCCAACCGCCCTGAAGTAGAAGTAGAATGATGGAACCACTGTCACACTATCACTGTGAGGTATACCATTGTAAACATGTACCAATAAATCTGAACCATGCATCAACCTGTACCTCAACCCGTAATCAACTTGTACCATAAACAAGTGCATCAACCATGCACTAACCTGTACCAAACAACCTGTAATCAACTTGTACCATAAACAAGTGCATCCAACCATGTACCAAGTATGTACCAATCACGTGTCAACTACTCATCAATATGTACCAACATCATCAAATATACACTTCATGTATGTGCCAACTCATCAACTACTTGTCTCAACCATGTACTCAACATGTACCTCAACCAAAAGCCCTCATCAATTTCATCATCCAAATATGATTTGTAGCTCTGTAATGGACCTAGTGTATATGATCACATTCCTACAAACCTTCCTTAACTTTAACAACAAGAGACTAGCATTTTCATCAAACTTTTCTTTAGTCTCACATGCCTAGTTTTGAATTAGTCAACAACCCTAACTTGAAGTAATAATAACTTTGTACTTGTAATGTATAAATATATGAAACTGATATACAATGTTCTTCAGTGTGCTTTGTGCAATTTCTCCAGGTTTCACTACTTGGAACCTCTCATAAAAATATTTATAGCAAAAATGGCATACCTTGCTGAATTCTGGCTTATCCTAGAGATCGACCTTGTAGAGCGTGCCATACACAGAATATTTGTTGAATTGATATAAAAATATTAAAAAAAATAATAAAGGCTGTACTATAACCAACAAATTTTGTCTCACTAAATTTGGATCGGTTATGAATAAGTTATGACATTTTTACCCGAAACACATGTTTTTGACTAGTTTCAAGACTAACCACAAACCCTATTTTCCACAGAGTGTAACTCCCAAAATAAAATGACCCACGAGATAAAATTTTTACCATAGATACTTCGATATGTTTCCTCAGTGGCACAACAATTTCACGGTCTGAATCATTCTATAAAAACATTTATTGCGAAATTGTTGAGATGACTTGAAAAAAACATACCTTAGAAAACATCATGAAAAGAATTTATCCTTCCTTGAATTATGGCCTTCTTTTCTTCACTTTCCTTAGAAATTTTTCTTATATATCCTTTGGTTACCTTAGACACCTATAGTATTCAATATGCTCAAGTGTGTCTAAAATGAGAGAGCCTTTCCTCTTATTTATACTCTCCAAGTAGCTTCCTTAAAAACATCTTCTAGGTCACTTTGCCCACTTTCCTTATTTTAGGGTTAACCCACTTCTAATTTTTCCATTAAATTTATTATTTAAATAATTTATTTTGTATTAACTTTGAATTATAGTAAAATCATCACTTCACTTTATTATTTACCTTCTAAAATCTCTTAAACCACTTTGACTACTTTGACCTTTTGGGGCTTCTAGATGACATATGAGGGTCCTCCAACTTCGTAAGGCCATAAATCTCAAACCATGATGAGTTATGTGACGTTCCACATACCACCAGAAATGGAATGACATGTAATATCCATATAGAATAGTATTACCTTCAAATATATCAAAAATCATATTGTTATTCATCAAAAAAACTTGGGCCCATTACCCAAACCTGGGTTCTCCAACTTCACATGGTCTAACTCTCTAACCGTGAGGAGTTATGTGACGTTCCACATACCACCAGAAATGGCATGACAAGAACTATCCATATAGGATAGGTTCCCTAACAAATTCACTATTCTTCATCTCATTATTCCACAATTAATCATGGGTTCTCTTACTCCGCAAAGTGTCTTCCCATGAGGGCTTTCACCAAAAGGCGACCACTTTGGAGTTCATCCATATTTACTTCTTATCAACCATGACAAGACAATAATGAGTCATCTTTACATCAAACAATCTTGGGTCCATTACCCAAACCTTTGTGCCGCGGGGATTTCTTCAAGGGTTGACATCAATGACAACCAACCTTAATCAACATCAGCAAGACCATTCCCTTGTGGATAATAGTTTTATGATTTTCCCATGACGATGCCATATTCTCCACACAATTCTGTAAATTTTGACCTGATGAAAATTGAACCATTGTCAGTAATGAACTTTTTTGTAACACCAAATATTGACAATATATTATCTTTGATAAATTTAATCAATTCTTTAGAGTCAACATTTTTTAATGCTACTTCTTCTTTCCATTTCGTGAAATAATCTGTAGCAGTGAGAATGTATATATTCCCTTTAATTGATTTTGGATTTATTGGTCCAATGACTTCCAGACCCCATTGGGAGAATGGTTGTTCTATAGATATGGGTTGTAATGGCATTGCAGAATTTTTCATCTTCCCTGAAAATGGTTGACAAGAGATACACTTTCTTATAGTAGCATATGATTCCTTGAAAACTGATGGCCAATAGAATCCTACTCTTATTTTTTTCTGCATTGTAGCAGTAGGCACAAAATTCCCCCCACAAATGCCTTCATGAAATTATTGTACTAATTCTTGAGCTCTCTTTTAATCAACACATCTTAATAACATGCCATCATAATTCCTCCTGAATAAGATTTCAGCAATCAATACATACTAATTTGATTTCATATTTAATGTTCTTCTTTCCTTTGGAGTCATGGTGACAGGAAATTGTCCAGACTTTAAATAAAACACAATATCCTTGTACCATTCATAACCATATATAGGTTTTCCAATTTAAACCAAAACTACTCCACTCAAATCATCACCGTTTTCAATTAGCTAGCACAACCCTTTCCCTTTGACTTCTTTTAAAGGCTTAATTTCAATTTCATACTCTTGAATTTTCTCCAACCAATTTTCCCATTTCCCTTCTCTCAATTGTTGGTTTAAAAGTATCTTAATAGGAGAGGATGGAACATATTCAATGACATGAGAATTTAATATGTAATTTCAAAAGTGTGCTACAGCCTTCATAAGAGACAAGGCTTGTTTCTCCAAATCTAAATATCTTAATTCATAATCATGAAGAGTATTGCTCATGAAACTGATTGGTAGTTCTTCACCCTTGGCATTTCTTTGAGTAAGAATAGATGCCACAACAATTTGTGTTGCAAATGAATACATGATGAAATATTTTTGAAAATATAAATTAATGAGGACTGGGGCTGTAATGATTTCCCTTTTGATGTTACTAAAGGATTCTTGTGTATTCAAAGTCCATTTGAACCTTTGATCCTTTTCAACAATGAGTTGATCGGTTTTACAATTCTTTCGTAATCATGAAAAAATCTCTTTACAAAGTTTATTTTTCTGAACAATGACTGGGCCCATTTCTTATATGATGGATGGTTGAGTTCATTTATATATTTAACCCTCTATGGGTCAATATAAATTCCTTCCTTGCACACAATATGGCCCAATAAATTTCCTTCAGTCACAACAAATAAACATTTCTTTGGATTTAAAGAAACTCCATACAATCTACATCTTTCAAATACTTTCCTCAAATGATGAATGTGCTCATTTCTTGTCTTTGAATGGACTGACAAATCATATTGGTAGTCTTCGATGAATTTTTCTATTAATCCTTCAAAGGCGTGGTCCATAGACATATGAAATGTATCTCCAACATTCTTTAAACCAAATGGCATTTGATCATATGCATATGTCTCCCAGGGTGTTATGAAATTCATCTTCTCTCTGTCTTACTGTACAACCAAAACTTGATTATATCTAGAAAAACCATCTAACATGGACATACAAGCAGATCTAGTGACTTGTTGAAGAAGAAATTCCATGTTAGGTAGAGGATAATTGTCCTTTACACTAGATTAAAATTAAGAACCCTAAAATCCACACACATCCGAATCTCCTTAGTCTTCTTTCTCGCAACCGTTGGATTCGAAAGCCATTGAGAATGCCTAATGGGATATATTATTCCATATTTCTTCAATTTTTCTAGCTCAATCTTCACTAGTGGTTTCAACTTGGGATTTATCATCCTTGTTTTCTACTTAACAGGTTTTTCTCCTTCTCTTAATGGGATGATGTGCTGAAATATTTTTTTATTATATGCCTTTAAATCATCATAACTCCATGCAAAAGCATCGATATATTCTTTGAAGAGTGTGACATATTGATCAAATTCATCAACTGTAAAATCAAATCCCAATTTAATATGCTTTGGGGAACTATCATTCCCAATATTGACTTTTCTTGGTTCTTGAACTTTTCGAACCGATACTTCTTCTTGGAGATTTTTGGCATGATCATCTCTTGTGAAAAGAGATTCAGAATGGACACAATTCTTCGGCAAAAAAACAATGTCATTATCTTCATCTTCATTTTCATTTACTAAAAATATTTATAGGGTCTTCATCATTTTCAAATACTTGAAGATACTCCTTGTTATGAGGTATCGAAGGTCGAAATACTCATTTTACTTGAAAATATGTTTCACTCTAGATATCATCTAGGTTTGATAGCAAAGCCACCAATGCTAATGAATATACCTTCTTATTTTTATCCCTTGGAATGAAAGAAATATTAAAAGAACAAAAGGCCTCCATCAATTCATTTACTCTTTTGAAATATAATTTAAGCATTTCCTTCTTAATCTTATATTTCTGAGTGACTTGATTTATTACCAATTTAGAGTCGCCAGTCATGATCAAATGTTCGATCTTCATTTCTTGTGCAAGGATCATTCCTTGAATCAAAGCCTCATACTCCACTTTATTATTTGTGCAAGAAAAATCAAGTCTAATAGCATGTGGGTGTACAATTTTTTCATGGATTTTAAGAACAATTCCAACTCCTCTCCCTGAGCTTGAACAAGCTCCATCGAATGAAATATTCTAGTATCCCATAAAATGATCCTGTTCATTTTATATATCCTCAATGTGTTCAACATCCAGGATGACATAGTTTCTAATACCAACATCTATATAATCTTCCATTAGCTCATTGTCTTTCTTTTTTAAAGAAAATGGTCTAGGTTCACAAGGAACCTTGATCACTGCTTTGTCTTTATCGGGAAACATCATGCAACTTCCATAATTCATTATATAGCCTCTGATCATGAATGACAAGTCTCTTCTAAGGACAAATCTGTATGTAGGAGGAAGATCCACCACAAAAATATTGGAAACTTTAATAATATGAGGAGTGGTCGTAATCCAGCCATAGAAATATTTAATTTCTCCATAAGTTGGCACCTGCCTGGAATTAATCACATAAATTCTTTCGCCTGTTTCATAATATCCAGTGTAGCTCAGACCCAACTCCTCCATTACTTCCAAAAGAATGATATTGTTTATCGAGCCAGTATCAACTAGACAATTATGGAGTGAAACATCATGGTTTTCTATCGAAATATAGAAGGGTGGGACTTTGCCTCTCAACTTTATTTTTGATGTATTTTGACTTTGTTTCGGGCTTGCGACAACTACTTCAATTCTTCCCGCTGGCTCGTCCAACAACTTCAAAATATTTTCCCTCTGTTGAGGAATATTTACCACTTCCGTGAAAGGTAAAGTAATCCTCAACTTACTCAGATCATCAACAACATTATATATCATCTACAG
>ML778643.1:326614-355013 GCA_009831015.1 Picea engelmannii | reverse complement strand
TTTCTTATCACATTTTTGCTGCTCTCTTTCTCATTCTCTTTTTCTTTATCTTTTTATTTCTTTTTTTCTTTATCCTTTTCAGAATTATCTTTACTCTTGGAATTATTTACAAATGCCCATGTTTAGGAAATGTTTTCTTGTGAGTCAGGATCATCTTATCCTTCTTCTAATAAATACATGGATGTATCGCACCCATCCATCTGTATAGGTTCAAAATTTTCTTCTGGTAAATAATCAATTTTTGTTTTAGCTATTTTTTCATTGTATGGTTCATCAAGAACCATTGCATTTAGAATTGGTTGTCTGGGGACCCTCTACATTTGTTGATTATCGACATTTTCAAACCTCACTCTTTATTCCTGAGGAGGGTTCCTTCTTTTTTCTTGGATCAACATCCTTGGATTAGGCATACAATTTTCATTCCTTCTTAATATCGTTATTTCATTTTTCATTTGTCTAATGGTTCTATTCATCTTTGCAATATTGATCCTTTTCTTAGTCTCCTGGGTTGCAATAGGGTATGTTTTTACATTTGGTATAGTTCCTTTAAAAAATCCTCTACCAATGGTCTAATTTTCATTTGGTTGCAGCGTTTTCTCTTTATTCCTTTTTGAACTAGATGCTCCTTGATAACCAATATTTAGATTACCCATATGATTTTGTAGTTTCTCGAGAATAATATCAGGGTTATCACCCATTTCAATCATGATTTCCTCCATTTATGTAGCTTTAATCATTTCTTCCTCTAGGGTATCCATTTGGAGGGATCTGATAGAAAATTTCACATTTGGTGGCATGACATTTTTATAACAACCAAGTATCACTAGATCATTAGGCCGTTTATCTTCAAGAATATTGTTCAGAAATTTATTGAATCTGAGATTGAAGTCGCTTATTCTCTCAGAACTCAGAGTTATAAAACACAGTCAAAAATGATCCTGAAATAGTTCTCCTGGGATTTCTTAAAAAATAATAAAGTATGTTACAATGATTTGAAATTTAAAGGAATTTATCCAAAGGACTAGGATTAGGTCTCCTGCAGACCATAAAAGAAAACAGATATAAGAAGATAGAATGTAGAATGAAGAAAGTGGGTGGATGTTAAACAACAGATTCTGGAAAGAAGACAAAGAAAGTTATCAAAACTTGATTATACCTTTCTATTCAAAGAAAAGGAATAACATGATGAAAATTGATAAAGAAAGAATCATGTGATCAACATGGACTTACTATGATGGTATCTCTCTCTCTTCATTTTCTTGTTGTCGCTTCCTTTATACTTTTGTTGGTTGCAATTTGTTTACCAGTCAAAACTACCTCTGCTAGAATTTTAGAAATCTTGGCAACTGAGTTATTCAACCATTCTTGGATAAAGTCCCTCAATGGAGTAATGATTACCTCTTGTTTTATCTTAATATTAAACAATTCCTTTTCAATTTCCCTGATCCGTAGGATCTTTTAAATGACTATGGTTGAGTTTTAATTTTGCAAGCGTTAATTAACCATTTGAGAAAACTTAGTAAAAGAATGAGGAAAGAAGAGGAATTACAATAGCCATATACACATGTGCATATCTAAAATGCAATAATAGACAGCAAACCATAACACATAGATTGATAATGGAGTTTGACACAACTTTGCCTACGTCTCCGGGCCTTTGTCTCTATGGGGGAGGCTTCTTTATTTCTGTTCGAAATCTCAAATGCACATTTTTGCAATGCCAAATGGCTACAAGACTGATCTGGTCATGTTCTCCCAGATCTCTAGAACCCTGCAAAGAAAATGGCACACAAAACAGACATCTGGAGCTCCCAAAAATGGTCCAACAACATCTCCTCCCCAAAAGCTTCTCTGCATCAACATGGCTTTGGCTTGGCTTTTCCTCAGCATAAATCTGCTCCGACTACCCTCTTATGGCCTCAAACATGCCTGGTTTATATAGCCTTGAAGTTGGTTGCTCAACTCCAACTTCCTCCAAAAATTTGGCCTCCAAAAATGCCCAATATCCCCCCAAAATGGAAGGAATCTGCTAATTATAGGCATAATATTAATAAAAAAAACCAAATTCTAGTATAAAAACCCACTTGTGACTATACATATGGGCACTAGCCCCTTTATCCACAAACACCCCTAGATTCTTGGTCATATGGGTTATGGCATGGAATCGCGGGCTATCATAACCGTGTGCCCCTGTCGTATCAGCTCCTGGGTCACATGGGTTTGTGGGTGCGTAAGCAATAACCATGGGCCAACGGTTATATAACCATGCCCTTCCAGTGGCTGTAGCCCCAGTCCTGTGCTAACCACCCGGGATCCGGGGGCTAATCCTTTCCAACCATCCCCGCAGTGCTCGCTCTGATCACGATCACATGTGATAGCCATACCACCAAGGGCTGGGGCTAGGCCCCGGCCCTTTTCCCGCCGACGAAAGCTCCGATACAATTCAAATAATTTTCGAACCATATACTTTACAAGTACCAATGGTCACCCACATGGTTGGCCCGTTCTGCTAGTTCGTTGCCCGCCCGGAGGTCGCGAGTTCGACCCCCGACCATACCATATATTTTAACACATGAACCAATAACCAATCAAACGGTGCCACGTGGCAGCCTGTTACTGGGCCATGTGGCACCTTAAAAACCAACTAGAACATGCCGCGTGTCATTCGCTGATTCACCCACATGTCTGCCACATCGTCTACCATATTGCCACATCAACTTGCCGCGTCAACCCTGTTGTACACTCTATTAGCCTGCCACGTCAGCTGCTGACGTCACCCTACCATGTGTCACCCTTTTAGTGGTGACATGTGTCACCTTGGGATACGTCCAACTGTACCTCCAAACGTCCAAATCCACCTGCCACAAGTCACTCCCTGGAGCTGCCATGTGTCCCCTGTACAGACTTGCCACGTGTCGCACGTACGGGCATGCCACGTCAGCGTCCGTACAGACTGTACGGACTGCACAGTCAGCAAATGTTTTTGCCTATTTGCCTTATCGGATAGAACGTGATATCTTCTCCATACATAGTCCATTTGACAAAGTAAATATACCATCGGAATCAGGAAGACGAGATAGACGCAATGGCACAGGTTTTGTCGCATTCTGAGCACTTTCATTTTTGAGCATTTTTCAAGCTCTATCAGGCTTCTAGATCCGATTTTGGATCACACCTCCCCACAAAAAGACCTTTTGGTCCCCAAAAGGTTACAAACATAGACTTTGACTGATTACATACTCATAACGAGAAAAACAAAACACAATGTTGTACAAAAATGATGTTATAACAGGTCATCATTTCAACATGTGTGATTACATTAATGGAAGCAAAATACAATGAAGTTTAGACATCCACTTCTAGCAGAACCAAGTGACTGGTTTCTTTCCTTCATGATGTTCCTCTTGCTTCACTGGTATTCCTTCTTCCTTCATGAGTACATGCAAAATCCTTTTGTCCTTCCTAGGACGAAGCTCCGGATTAAGCTTCCAACAACTAGCCTTTTGATGTCCACTCTTGTTGCAAAACGTGCAATGAGTTTTTGGCATCCAGACCTGTTTACCCTTCTCCTTCTTCCGTTGTGGACTTGAGCCTTTATGTCGTGTTTCCTTTCTGGTCGACATAGGTTTCCTGTACAAAGTTTGTCTCTTCCAACACTTGGAAACACAATGCTTGGGTGAATGACAATAAGTACATGGATAAAGATTCCACAAGTTCCGGATTACTTGATTATGCTTGTTATAAGAAAAAGGAGAATTAATAAAAACATGACCATTATACCTTCCATGCTGATCTTCACTTTTCTTTGGAGATGACTTGCATTCACTACCACAATCTTGAAGTGATGCACCATTTCCTTTTGTGAAGTGTTCCTGCAATGTCTTAAGTTGGGCATTTGAAGCATTACTTGCTTCTGAAGTTTTGGAACCTATCTTGGTAGACTCTCCAAGGTCCCCTTCACCATATCCCAATCCTAAGTATCGAAGCCTTTCCTCAACCTCAATAGGATTTACAATGCCTTGACCTCTACATCCAAGGCCCTTTCCTTCTTCATAACCCATCTTGGTTAGTATTCTCAAACCTACACCTTTTGTATGTTTTTCGAATGCACCAAAACCAACTTGATGAGAATGAGGAAAATTTGATGAGGAACCTTCACTGCATACCTCAGATATGTTTTCTGAAACAGATGTAGAAGGAACTTCCTTCAATCCTTCTTTTCTTTTGTTGTTCTTTGAAGCTTTCACTTGAACTGTGCTCTTTCGTTCCAAGTAGTCTTCATACAGCACCTTCACCATCTCGACCATGGCAATCACCGAATTTCTGAACTCCTTCTCATTTTGAGAAAGTCCTCCTGTAGATGCCATTTTCTTCCTTGAGATGAGCTCTTCCCTGGATAACATGCAAAACTCAATTTCCAAACGTCAACTAGCTCCGATACCACTTGATCCGTAGGATCTTTTAAATGACTATGGTTGAGTTTTAATTTTTCATGTGTTAATTAACCATTTGAGAAAACTTAGTGAAAGAATGAGGAAAGAAGAGGAATTATAACAGCCATATACACATGTGTAGATCTGAAATGCAATAATAGACAACAAACCATAACACGCAGATTGATAACGGAGTTCGGCACAACTTTGTCTACATCTCCAGGCCTTTGTCTCTGTGGGGGAGGCTTCTTTATTTCTGTTCGAAATCTCAAAAGTACATCACTGTAATGCCAAATGGATACAAGATTGATCTGGTCATGTTCTCCCAGATCTCTAGAACCCTGCAAAGAAAATGACACGCAAAACAGACGTCCGGAGCTCCCAGAAATGGTTCGACAACATCTCCTCCTCAAAAGCTTCTTTGCATCAACATGGCTTTGGCTTGGCTTTTCCTCAGCATAACTCTGCTCTGACTACCCTCTTATGGCCTCAAACAGGCCTGGTTTATATAGCCTTGAAGTTGGTTGCTCAACTCCAACTTCCTCCAAGAATTTGGCCTCCAAAAATGCCCAATATCCCCCCAAAATGGAAGGAATCTGCTAATTATAGGCATAATATTAATAAAAAAAAACAAATTCTAGTATAAAAACCCACTTTTGACTATACATATGGGCGCTAGCCCCTTTATCCATGTGCACCCCTAGATTCTTGGTCATATGGGTTATGGCATGGAATCTCGGGCTATCATAACCGCGCGCCCCTGTCGTATCGGCTCTTGGGTCACATGGGTTTGTGGGCGCTTAAGCAATAACCATGGGCCAATGGTTATATAACCGTGCCCTTTTGGTGGCTATAGCCCCGGTCCCATGGTAACCGCCTGGGATCCGGGGGCTAATCCTTTCCAACCATCCCCGCAGTGTTCACTCTGATCACAGTCAAATGTGATAGCCATACCACCAAGGGCTGGGGCTAGGCCCCGACCCTTTTCCCGCCGACGAAAGCTCCGACCCAATTCAAATAATTTTCGAACCATATACTTTACAAGTACTAATGGTTGCCCATGTGGTTGGCCCATTCTTCTAGTTTGTTTCCCGCCCGGAGGTCGCGGGTTCGACCCCCGACCATACCATATATTTTAACACATGAACTAATAACCAATCATACGGTGCCACGTGGCAGCCCGTGACTGGGCCATGTGGCACCTTAAAAACCAACCAGAACACGCCACGTGTCATTCGCTGATTCACCCACATTTCTTCCATGTTGTCTTCCATATTTCCACATCAACCTGCTACGTCAGCCCTGCCATACGCTCTGTCATCTTGCCACGTCAGCTACTGACGTCACCCTACCACGTGTCACCCTTTTAGTGGTGACACGTGTCACCTCAGGATATGTCCAACTGTACCTCCAAATGTCCAAATCCACCTGCCACATGTCACTCCCTGGAGTTTCCATGTGTCCCCTGTACGGACCTGCCACGTGTCTCACGTACGGACATGCCACGTCAGCGTCCGTACAGACTATACGGACTGCACAGTCAGCAAATTTTTTTGCCTGTTTGCCTTATCGGACAGAACGCGATATCTTATCCATACAGAGTTCGTTTGACAAAGTAAATATACCACCGGAATCAGGAAGATGAGATAGATGCAATGGCATAGGTTTCGTCGCATTCCGAGCACTTTCATTTTTGAGCATTTTTCAAGCCCTATCAGGCTTCTAGATCCGATTTTGGATCATTCCCTAAGATCAATAGATAAATTTTGTAATATATTTTCAATGTCTTCATTTTTATTTGTATACTCGACCAACCAACTGTCAATTTCATCATCTGTAAACTCCATCATATTATCAAACATTTCAATTAATTCTTCAATTTTTTCTTAGAAATGTTGTCGAGTCATGAGCATAGAATTTGAAAGATACTTAGTGTCTGAGATTTCAATGGTAGTTCCAACGATATCCAAATCAAGGATTTTTAAATATGCTTCATTTTTCCTTCTTTATAAGTCAACCAATTGAGTTATCAGACCTTTTAACATATTAATTATTTCCATCCAATAAGATTTCAATTGTTTGATCTGGCTCAGAGAAGGTATATTTTCTCTCTTTCTTGTCAGCTCTGTCATTTATGAAACTCTAGTTGTAAACATCACAACTATGTTAGTGTAGAACCCTTCATCATTTTTCAAATATGAGTTTAAATACTCTTTGGTGTTTTGAATTATTAAACCAAGAGAAGAAAAAAAAAATTCCATATCCCACAATTTTATAATTAATGACATTCTTTTCTTAATATTATGTTCAACAAAATGTTGGGTGGTCATGATTAAATTGGAAATTACTTTGACCCTTGAACTTGATTCTGGATTTTCTTGTAGACCCTTTATGGGATGAATCATAGCAATGGGAGAAGCCATAATAGGTGGAGGCATGAGGGTTTCCTAAAATTATTTAATTATTTCTTTCCACTGGTCATTCTCTTCTTCCATGTGTGCGATTGAAACATCAAGTGCGCCCTCTGTAACTCTATGAATGGATGATAATTTTTAAGGTAACATATCTCATGTGTTAATGGTAGACCGTATATTCTCTCTCTTACTCTTTGTAGTTATTTCAAAAACTAATTTCTTAGATTCCCTACCAAAGGATTCATTTTGTACAAAAAAATGTTTCCTCATCATAAAATGTCTCGTCCTGGATCATGAGTGTGGAGACAGGCTATACATTTTCTCAAGTTGATACTTCTACATCTGGGGAATTAATATTATCGATATCTACATCTAAATCTGTGTTATCCAATAGAAAATCATCTTCCTAAGCATGTGCTTCATCCCCTTCATGATGTGAATTAGTTCTTTTTCTTTTGACATTTAGCTTATGGGGGTTTTCCAGGTTCCCTATAGAAGGGTTCCTTTCTTCATCATCTCTTGAATTATTGCTTTTTATTTTTCTTGTGTGGGATGTTCCTGGCTAAGTATTTTCCTTTGGAAAGGAAATTCTCCTAGTGACAACCAATGATTGGACATTTGTATCATTTGATGGTTTACCTCTTTCTTTATGATTCTTTGTAGTGCTTATGACAGTTTCTATATCCTCAGAATTTCTATCGGCTTCTTGATCACTAGGATGGTGACTGTCATTTTCTTCTTCTTTACAAATGGATAATTTTAAAAGTGTAGGGTTGAGCCCAAATGAAAGAAGATGATTATAAAAAAGGTGTTTTGGGTTGAAACCCTTGATTTCCTCTGCGTATTTTAGGTTGGAATTCTCAAAATAAGAAGCATATTCATTTATTCTGGAAATTCCTCGCAGAATAATTTCACCAACTTTCCATGGGAGAGGTATGAATTGTTTTTTCCTTTTATTGGATAAAGTATGGAACCATAATTTATATTGTCAGGCTATTTCAATGATAAATATCTTATCAGATATAAAATAGGGAAGGAAAACAGGTTTTTCAACAGAGCAGAAAACCTTGATGACATTATAATATTCCATTTTTTCCAGAACTCTTCCCTTTAGAAAAGTTGTTGCTTCCAATGATATCCGTGAAGTGTCTTCCCCAAATAAAAATTTCTTTAATTTAGACACAAAATATTAATACACCTCATAAAAATGATGGTTGGCTCATTGTCTCCATAGAGGTTGGTACCACATGGTCACAAGGTCTACCGATACTTTAATTTTCCAGGAAATGTTTAAGCCCTCAAAAGTATGACAATATGTAATATAAAATATAAAATAAGATGACATGTAAAAACTTTTATCATACTTGAAATTAGTCAGTTGTGCAGTGATTTCATTCGATATTATCTTCTCTGATTCGAAGATAGCATTTTTGTGAACTATGAAATGCAATATGTATAATGGGAGTCGAGGAATTGTTTTTGTAGAATCGTAGCCTGCAATTCGAGTAAATAACCAAGAAATTTTCTTATAGGTATTCTTTAAAGAAGTTACGTGAATTCTTGATATGTCTTCAGAAATTGTCGTAGGGTCATGAAAATATTCTTGAAGAAGCTCTATTATGTTGTTATTTCTTTTTAGGAAAATTCTAGCTTCTTCCCCTTTACAGACTAGGTTTGACTATGGAAATTTGAACATTTCTCTAAATATCGAAGGTGCCAATGAGATAGGAGAGTTGTTATGCAATGAGATGAATCTTATTTTTTGAATGAGCTTATCGACACACCAGGTGATGATGTCCTTGCAATCAAATACTCCTGGAACACATCCCGCGATAACTATTCATGAGGTCCATACTTTCTTTTTTTTTCTCTATCCAACAACTTCAAGTAATACTAGTAGGAGCAGAACCAATGATAATTCTGATCTTCCCTACCAAAGAGGTTCAAGGTATCCCCATAGAATGATTGTTTTCTCATGGTTGTCCCAATGAAGCTCCCCATCTTTTCTTGAAATATTAATTTTCATAGTAAAATGAACTTGAGTTAGATTTCTTTTTTATGGAAACATTAACTCAAAATAACTATTACTAGCCTCGGTAACAACATAATTAATCAACGACCATTTCAATAATAAATTCGGTAGTTTTGTTCGTAGGGATAACAATAAATGTGACATTGAACAATGTGAAGGGACGGGTTGTGGTGGAGAGTCGGGGTTGGTGATTAGTATGAAAAGGAAGATATGCGAGGCCAAGAGTCCAAGGATAAGAAATGGCTAAGTATCATAAACTATCAGGCGGAGAGTGGAGAGAGTGGAAATGCATCACGTAGGTCCACAGGTCCAAAAGTATGAAACGAAAAATCATTCTATGTGTTGGGAAAACTTATACATAGGTGAACGAATGATAATGTAAGTGCGATATTACATGATTCCAAAGGTCTGAAAACGTGAAAATTGAATAAGTATAGTATTTCTAAGAAAGGGAAGAAGAAGGGATAAAGAGAAAATGGGAAAAGGGAAAATATAGAAGGGGGAAAGAAAGAGTATTAAAGGAGTTGGGAAAATAGAATAAGGGAGGGGGAAAGAGAACAAAAGGGGTTCAATGGGCCTAGAGACCTCTGCCACTGCATTCCTTTTTTTGATACATTTCCAATGAGGTATCATGGGATCAATTATGACACCTACAACCCAAGTTATGCTCATTTGAAAAACGTCACTCAACAACCATCAATCATACTTGTGGGTGAATCATACTTAGTGATTTAAATGGTTTTATACCTTATAGATAGTTTCAATAAGAATCTAGACGGGCATAGGACATGTGGCTTGTAGTATAATTTTATCTAATTTCCCTCCTAAAGATAGGGAAATAATAAAAAAATAATAATAACAAAATTATTTACATTAATCTATATTAATTAAAATTATTTAAAAAATTAACAAAATTTCCCCTAATCTACGTGAGAAACAAAGAAAATTAAAATTAAACTAATCTAATTACCCACATTAATGTGAAAATAAAAAATAATAAAATATTAAAATATTGCCCCAATTCTCGTAAAACTCGGAAATAATAAAATCAAAAAATAAAAAATTATAAAAATTACTAAAATAAAAATAACCCCCCCTACCTTAGTGAAACTAGTAACCAATACAAATTAGAAAATGAAAATAAAAATTAAGTAAAATTAATAAATAAAAATAAATAAAATAAAATAAAAACAACAACAACAACAATAATAATAATAATTCCCCCCCTCCCCTAGCTGATAATTGGTAATTGTGACACATAACATGTCACATATGCACAATGAGTAGTCATATCTTGGAAGGATGGCGGTTTGCAGAAACCCTAACCACTGACCACCCGGTGTAATTTTTGTCGGTCACTTTGAATTAGTAATTTAGGTTATAATCCTGTGATTTATCATGGTTTTTCCACGTGGTAATTGGACCTGTTATATCTTATGGATGAGGATATAGACCTGGTGGATTATTCACTGGATCCATTTGAAAACAATATGATCTAGACAACTCCAGCTAGTTCCATGGCTTCTTTCGACTCGGGGTCATTTTTTGTTGCTACATAGATGGGAGATTGAATGGAGGATGTCGATCCACTTGCTTCGAGGGAAATTCTTGGAGAAAAATTTGCTCAAGTAACACACAAATTTCCCTCTCTAGGTTTTCCTTTGAATTTTGGTTTGGGGCTAGGTTCATTTTTTGGGGCCACCCGCCAGAATCCTCTTTCGAAAATCCTTTGGAGACTTCCAGTTTCTCCATCACCGGAGTCCCCCCCATGGAATGGTTGCAGTATCTTCTTTTCTTGAGAACAACTTTGGGAGAATCCTTTACTATTTTTGGATCAATGGATTTAAACCCCTTGTCTCATTCAGGTAATAGGTTCAATGGTTATTTTTTTCATACCTCAGAGTCCAGTGAGGGGCCACAAGAGAGGTTGATGATCATTGTACATGTTGGAAACATTCCTTCTCATGCCAACAATAATGGTGTTTTGAAATATCCGACCAGATTCATAGACTCTTTATTGGAAGAGACACCAAGACTTGAAAATAAGAAGGGTGAGGGCTTGAGATCTCTCCCCCCACAGGGGGGTGCTGGCTCGAATAGTGTTTTAGCTCCAAGGAAAAAATCCCTAGTTGTTGATGGCCCTCATTCGCTGGAAAAATGCAGAAAGAATAACTATATAAAGATAAATGGAAAAGTAATAAAATTGGTACAAGGGAAATATATTTTGATTCCATGGGCAGTGGATATGGATCTAAAATGGTGGTTGGAAGGGAAAGAGGTAGGCTTTTGGCCTCAAAACCCTAAAATATTGTGTCAATATCTCTTGGTCATAAAACATTTCACCACTCCCCAAGGTAAAAACCCTTTTGAAGGGTTGGTTTCTTTTAAAATTTGCAAAGTCAGATGATGCATATTGGGTTTTGAAGGCATCATGGAGCATTTAATCCATGTTGGTTTTTCTGAAAGAATGGCCACCGATGTTTGATGCCAATAAACAAAAAATGGATGTTGTTCTAATTTGGGTTCATATACCCGAGCTACCTATAGAATTTTGGACCAAATAGAGTTTCAAGGAGATGACGAATGTATTGGGAACTTTTATGGATGAAAACATGTCTATTTCCACAACATAGAATATGTTTATGGCCTAGATTTTGGTATTACTAAATATAAGAAAAGGGATAGCAGAAGAAATGGATTTTTTCTCGGAAGATAAGCACTATCTCCAAAAATTGGATTACGAGGGTATATCATTTTGGTGTCATCGATGTCATGTGCATGGTCATAATGCAAGCCAATACCCATTTCCTTTTAATGGCCAAGGTGGAGGGAGTCGGAGATGGACACAAAAAAAGAAAGGGGTAACTCAAGAAGATATTGATATCTCTTCCCCTTTAGAAAATCAAGGTAGAGCAGAGTAAGATCTCAAAAGTTCTATGCCACATTCTGAAACACATGAAAGAAACAAATGGAATTCCATTTTGGGTTCAACAGGATATCCATCTACAAGTGAAAAGTCAGAACAACCATCATTAGTGTGGTTGAAGCCTCAAGATTTCCTTCATGGTATCTTGTCTCATATGGGTATGTATTTCTATCCTCCTTCATTTATTAATCATTTGACTAATGAATTATCTCTGTTGGGAAATTATTGGCTAGTATCCCTCAAAAAAATTCATGCTTCCCTAGGCGATAGGGGTTTTTCCTCTTTCTTGTCATCTGATACGTCACTAGGCCATTGCTCCCTTTCCTTGGGAAAATTGACTGCTAGTCCCCATACTGTTTTGATAGAGTCAAAATCCTCCAGGGACTCGGAGGAGGAAGTGGTTTCTTATCCGCTTCAGAATAGAAACATTCATGTGTCTGGAGCCATTGATAGGAAGGTGGAGGGATTGGGGAAAAAATCATCTCTTCCTCAAGGAGAAAAAGGGAGAGGAAGAAAGTCTCATCTCTTGAAGGTGTAAAATAGGGCATTGATAGATATGGAAACATGAAAACAACTATCCATATTTGTGGAAATTAGAGCATTGAATTCCTCGAAAGAGGATTCCTAATTAAGTTTCTCTCTTTCAATTGTTGAGGTGTGGTAAGCCCCTCAAAAAATTAGGCTCTCCATCGATTGTTGGAGTCAAATATGAATGACATTATTCTTCTCCAAGAAAATTTTGGAAGTGAAGAAACAACAATTTTACTTCTAGAGTCTTTTTTAAAGTATGAGGTTTATAGGAGTAGATGCAAAAAGGAAGATTAGGGGGTATAGCCATTGGTTGGAATCCCCACTCAGTAAGGATCCTAAATTCTTAGGGTTTTGAATTTGGTTTGGGGATGGAACTCTTATCGGAGGACTTATGAAGAGAGATAATGATAATAAATGTTTATGGGCCTTACCTATAACAAATACCTTTATGGGAGTCTCTGCTCAATAAATACTTTTTGAAGGATGATAACCTTATCTTGGGAGGAGACCTAAATTTCTCTTTGGGGATAGCAAAATCCTAGGGTACAAAAGCTAGGCCCGACCCACTTTCGAACTTTTTTCTTTCATTTCTTGGGGGGAAATAATTTAGTATATGTGGCACCGATAAATATAAAACCTACCATTAGGGGAAATTTCTCTATAAAATGCACCCCTAAACCCTAATACAAATTCCATGTCATACACTAATAGCCAATCAAAATGCTTAAAAATTCAAAAGAGGTGCATGTCGAAGGAAATTTTTTATTATATAATTTGGAGATTGTTCTGGATTATGTTCAGAACGAAATGAAGGAAGAGAAATCACATTGAAATGCTCATGAAACTTGACAAAAACAGAGAAATACAACAATACTTGATTTATATTAATGAAAGAATTGTAAAGACATTGTAAAAATATAGAGTGCAAGACTCGATAGAATGGTGGTAGCCTCATATCTGAGAAGAGATGTGACGGCTACACTCATTCACCAGACGATGATTGAAATGAGGCTCTGAAGGAATTTTTATGTTAAATAGGAATGCCAAAACCCTATACATCCAAAAACCTAACACTAGGAGATGAAACGCCAAAAGTCATGTAGTCCCCTTGTGGGTAAGTTAGTACATTAACTTCCCGGGGTCATAAATTTTGCATACGATCTCTATTTTAGGCGCATGATAGCCCGTTGGAAAGGTATTTTCAAGAAATATGCATTACAATGTCAAACTTTTACTTCATCTACATCTTTACTACGGTGATCCAAAATAAGACTTTTTAGAGCCCCAAAATGGCCTTGGAAGTACAACAAGATGTGTTGACATGAAAACATACAAAATAATCCATTTGGATTAGATGGGAGGACACCAGTATCCACCTGGAAGATGTGTAGGGCTCCAGACAGCCCCAAAAGTGTAGAATCCACAATTACAAAAAAGTACAGAAGAACTTGTTGAACTAAAAACTGGAAAATGGAGTCAATTGGAACAGGTGGGTGGCCACCAATATCCACTTGGATAAATCCTCCCCCCTTAGGAAGCAATGGTATCCATTGCGTTAAGTGCATAGGAAAGAGATGAAAGCATGTTCTGAATATGAATATTGGTGAGTTGCATGCTTTGCTGGAGAAGTTGTGTTTCTTGGTCTTGTTGGCAGCCATATCAATCTCTATTTTTATAAGCTGCCTACATAGGGTTTTTAATTTCTCATTACTCGTCGCAAACTTTCTCATTTAAATGACACCATTATACATCTCCTTTTACATACCTGCTTTTCGATTCCATTTTCATAACTGCAAGTATGAAAACGAAATGGTTCGAATTCATGTTTGATTTCATCAAAGGGTTGATTTTTATGGTTTATCGTCGATTTGTTTCATTTAGTTATGAGCATGGTTGTTTCATGGTATAATTCCTTGGCCTCAAACACACCATTGGTTACAAAACAAAACCCATTTAGTATTTGACTATTGTTAATTTGGTTTTGATTTGTAAAATCTCTGATGCAATGGTTTATTCGACATATTGATTTTTTTTTGGTCAAATCGTGGGTATGCAATTGTTCATTTGATATTTTGATTGAACTTTTGGATATGCACATAATGGTTTTTAACTGTCATGATTGTACCAAGGTGTCTTTCCAAGTACAGTCTGATATGGTGTTCTTGCATGACCTCGATCTACACCACTGTTCTCGCACGCATAGCATTAATGCTCCTTCATAGCATTTCGAGCTGCCTTTCCATTGTGTTGGGAAGCTCAGGGCAAATGGCTCTGTTTCTTTTCTGTCAAACCCTATCGCCAAATACCCTATCGATTTTGTGTTGTTATCCATGGCTCCTATGGTGAGAATTGATCCCAACGGTGTCTAGACATTGCTATCGTTTGATAATGCCCGAGAAGACTTCTTAAAGCTAACCCCATAATTGCCTCTTAGAGACACGTTTTTGTGTGAGCGATTCTGAGCAAATGGTTTTGAATTAGATCAAACCCTTGAAAACCCAGAACCAAAATGAGCCCTTTTACCTTCATAGTGGAAAATTTCCCCAGTAATTGGATAATTATAGAGATATAGCTCATCTTTTAGAGGTCAAATCTCAGATTTTCTCTGTGGCTGAAAGGTGTGTTTTGATCTGGTTGCAAGTGTTGAAACATTTGTGACTTCTCCAGGCTTGTGCCTCAGAACCCCTCTCACCCGTCCAGCCTTGTGCCTCAACCTTCTATGAACCCTTGATCAATCCAAAGGATTTTCAAGCAGTCTATCAGCAAGTTATACATCCACAGGGTCTGTTGTTTTTAAACATGGAAGTGGCCACTGCCATTGTCAATTTGAAAATTGCTTGATTAAAATGAATCCCTGAATCTGAGGTATGGTATTTTAAAAATAATTTTAAGATGATTTTGTTTTTGTTTTGAATTAGAATACAAGATTTGTTTGATCAAATTGCATCTATTCTGTTTTGATTCATTTGATAAAACACGTTTCTGGTTATAATTATAACTAGCTAACATAATCGTGAGATTCTGTAGCTAGTTACTAAAATTCGAATCCTTTGATTTTACAACTAAAATGCAATATGAAATCATGTATTCTTGTGTGTTTATAGGTACATACGATTTCTAAAGGAGATTGAATTTTTAGTGGCATCTCTGAACATGCTATTTCTTTACATGGTTTTAGAATAAGCTGTTAGTTTTGGATAACAATGGGAATTTGGGAGATTGTATTCCCCACAATTTTTGGAACAAATTTGATGATTTCCACAGGAAATGTTTTGATCCTGTGGCCTTTATAAATGTATTGTTTTGTAAAATAAGGCCATCGCTGCCTGGGAGCAGAAACCATGGATTTGTGATTATCAGACTTGAGTGAAAGTGGATATTTGCACAGCTTTAGCTTCAATATATCATATTTTTATTCAAGTTTTGCTCATTTCGATTTGTAATCAAATTTTGACTACTTTAGATATCATAATTTGTTACAGGTTGATGTGATAGGATTTATATAGTTTCCATGTTTTACGTCTCTCATTTTATATACAACAATTAATCTGTTCACATTTGATGATTAGAAGGTTGATCTTCTTTATTCAATGAACAAGTTATATGCAAATCTTCATACTCAGATTTATCTTAATATGATCATTTGTCAAATGATAAATTGTTGTTGCTACATATCTTAAATGTCTTGTCATTAGCATTCAAAGCGTTACTGCTTCACGTTTACGAGAAGCATTGGGAAAATCTAGTGTGGGTTGGCCTCATCAAACAACAAACGTAGATGCTACGCATAGGACACATAGGATATGCGATTACAGGTTAGTTTGCTAGTAGCATTCTATTAGTTTAATTAATATAAGAATTTTCTGTAGTTTAGATACACTATATAGATTGTTATTTTTATTTCTCAACTAGATAGCTTCCATTTCATTTCATAAAAGTTATAAAAAAATAAAAAATACTGAACAATAGCTTTGTTGTCAATTCATATATGATTTTCATAGATTTCGATCAAAATTTGCATTTTGTGAATACTGTACATATATTAGATGATATAAATATATATGTACACTATACATCTAATAAGTAGAACTACTATTCTATTAAGTTAGTATAATTTAGACTGTATATTGTTATCAACAATTTTTTTTTTTTTTTTTTTGTATTTAGTTAGTTTCTTTATTTTTTGTTTTTTCACTTTCCTAGGACTTAGACCGGCTAATGAAGCCGCTAAACCCATCAGGGTGGATTAATCCAAATGGCTTGGGTTATTTAGACAACCCTAGACTGGATCCACTCCTCTAGTTGACGAGCGGTCAATTTCGCCCGTCAATAGGTCTGTGGAAGACTGTCACAAACCAGTTGTTGGCAGGGTTGAATATGCTCCACCAACCTGTTGTCTTTGGGTGGGGCATTGTGTAGGCACCATTGTAGGTGAAGAAAAAATATATTCTTTTTCTTTGACAAACTATTTTTGCTGGATATAAGGTGCTGAGGATGCATTGGTTGTAGCGGTATTTTGTGCATCCTTTGAACAGACTTTGAAGAGGATGAATTTTGCAGTATGAGAGATTACCTTGTGACACTATTTTGGTGGAGAAGTTGTCGGAACTACCACTGGTATCCGATAGAGCTGACCTCCCAGAGTAATAATGACACTACGGGGTCTAGATTCATAGAAAACATGTCGTCTGCACATATATGGTTGGCCCAAAACCACATCATAGACATCAAGTGGGGAAACATCACACACTACCTCATCCTCGAAGGGCAGGATGCCATAGGACATGTGACATTGCTAGCTGACATGGAGATCTCATCCCTGGTGAAGCCACCCGATGTTGTATGGTTGTGAGTGTGGTGTTGCCGAAAACCCCAACTATTTGACGGCCTTAACCGAGATGAGGTTCTTCTGGATGTCACTATCAACAATTAAATGCAATGGGGTCCCATTCACCCACATATGTGAATGGAAGAGGTGCTCCCCCTCTTCAGGATCTATTGATTCTTCTTGTTGAATTGTTGCGGTCGCGACAGTGGTAGTGGGGTCTGCATTGATGATCTATTTTTTTTCAATATTTTCTAGATTATATTATGAATTAGGGTTCCGCTCCGTGTCTTTGACCTCGGCCACTGTTGGAAGCAGGCCAAAGTGGAAAAGAAAGGAGATTTTGGGAAAGAAAGCATGCATGAGCAAAGCGACAGCTGGAAGGAAGAATACCTAACGATGATAGGGTTAGAGTTTTGGTAATGGATTGTAACGACTTAAGAGCCAAAAAACATAAAAATATTGATACTTAGGTATCATAGGGGGTTCGAGAGTGGGGGGGGGAGGGGGTTCAAAGTATTCTCAAGTTTATCTAGTGATGTATGAGTTTATGCATTATGTAATATTTTGTTGTGTGACCTAATTTTGAAAGTTGTTGAGCTAGAGAGGACTGGGAGGTTAGATCTTGAGGGTTGGATTGTAGACTGAGGAGCCTGGTGCAATCTAGTTTGCCTCATATAGATCTTACTCGACTGAGGAGAATTGTAACGTGTGTGGCGTTGTAGAGATAGAATTACTATAATAAAATAGACAAGAGACAGATCTTTGTGGACGTAGCCTAGAAGGGGGTGAACCACGATAATATTTGTGTTATGAGCTTGAATGCATGTGTACCTTTATTTCTTTTAAGTGAATATTGTTGTACTGAATGAATGAGTTGTTATATTTCATTTGTATGTGTAAATGACAGTACATTGTGGTTATGATATTTAATAATGATTCAACATACATTCTTTTATCTCGTACTCAATCCTAGGCTGTAAAAACTTGAGTATTGCAGCCACCCATTAAATCTATCTCGCATGAAGACTGCACAGTGCATTCTGTGTGTTGTGTTTCCTTCTGGTCTACTGGGAGGGCTGATAGTTTTAGAAGATTTGTTGGAAACCCAAACAGAAATGAACCCTGGGTCAATAAACTCGGAAAAAATAGAATAGTGACCAACAAATGGTTCCGTTGTCGCTGGTAGGAACAAGAGAGGATTGAATAGATGAGATAAGATGAAGATATGTCAGAGACAGATCAAGAAAATATTAGGGTAGAAAGAAATGAGCTACTAAAAGGGGATGTTGAGACAATGGAATCCCACAAAATCAGATATTGAAAGCTGGTTAAGAACAAAAGAGTTGGATTTCTCAGAGAAAGATAATAGAAACCCTAGACTAACACCCCACAAATATCTTGAGAAATACATGTTTACTGACTTACATGAAGTCTTTTTCTGTGATTTTCCACATTTATTACAGGAGTGGATACTAAGGTTGAAGGATAACCATGCAAGGAACTGGATTCGATAGCTAGAGTGGACCCTAGTACAGAGCGGGCAGTTACAGTAAGTGAACAACAAATTCACCCGCATAGTAGATTTTTGGCTTGACAATATTGTGGTAGGCTTTATATCATAGTTTGCAATAGACACGACGAAGTCATACATCACAACGGAGCAAGAGTTTCCACGTGGACCACAAGGAAGATACATTAGATCGATGTATATTTCTATTAAGATATTGCTATACAACAAAGGCATAATGACAATGGAGTCAGACAACTAAACTTCCATGTGTGCATGGGGGAAGGGGGGAAGCACTAACATAAAGAGGAGAAATGGAAAGAGGAAACTATAAGGGCAAGAAGGAGGAACCCTTGGACACAATCATGATGTATGATGACCAGATCAAGAAGATCATGGTGACAACTAGAAAGATGCGTAGCAGAGTACCCTACCAATACAAGGTGAATACCAATAATAGAGTCGTAGCCGCAAGAGAAGGATTGGAAAGTGATGAGGAAGAGGTAGAGGATCTTCGGGCTATGAAGAAGATTGAGGAAATCTTGCATGAGACATATGAAAGGAATACAAGAGGTCCAAGAATGGGAAGAGAAGGCAGCTATATATTGGCCCTTAACCAAGTTTTGGGATTTTCTTGGTCATGCTGACCTATTTTGGGACTTCGATAGCCAGTCGAAGGCAGAGTGCAAGACGAAGCAAAGATCATGGGATTTCAGCCCACTTTGGGGTCCCTTTTTGGGTTTTTGGGAATATGTAATGGGAATGGGATGTTGTCCCATGGGTTTACCCATGTTTAGGCCTATTTTGTATGTATAAATAGAAGGATAGGCAATGTAAGAAAGGTGTGTGTGTGTGTGGGGGGATATCTATCGACATCTAGGTGATGTATGCTAAGTGCAAGTAGGGTTGTGAGTGCTTTGTGCATGACTGTAAGATACTTGTAGAGCTAAGTGCAAGTGTTTGTAATCGACGGTGGAAGGCTTTGTGCTATAATGCAAGGAAGAAGGATCTAGTGAGCTACGCAGATCTTTTGTCCTATGCGGAGTAAGGATTTTGATGGCTTTGTGCTTGTAACTGATTGACTAAAGACAATAAAGAAGAAGAGTTGGTGGGCATATCCCTAGGGTGGGGGTGAACCACGTAAACACCATGTTATGTTGCTTTATGCTTTTTCTTAATGTGTTTATATCTTCTTATGCTAAGTGCTTTGAGATAACTAGATAGATCTGATTATGCTTAGTGCTTATGATAGATAGAATGCTAGATATGATATATATGGATATGCTCAGTGCTTGATCTACCAGATATGATCTAATTAATTAGGCTAAGTGCTTGAATATGTTAGATCATTGTGAGTGATATGAAGCTTTGTTTTACCAGTGAAGTGGTTATTGATTGCATATTGTGGAACTGATAGTGCTAAGTGATTTATTAAGTGTTCTAATCATATATATGTGTCCCAGCTAAGGTTGCATACACCTGATTCTTGCAACCACCCTTGCCTCTACCTTGGGTGAGACTTCATCTACTTCGCAGGTGTTGCCGAAAGGGTTGATAGTTAGGGTTTTGTTGGTGTGTTGTTGTAGCGTTGAACCCTGGGTCTACCCCTGTGCCAACACTATCCTATCCATATTAATGTCAGTGTCGAACCCATAAACCCATGTGCGACTAATACACCAAAGAGAACACCGTCATTTAGAAAACCGAAGTTCATAAGCATTCAGACAGTAGGAAGTACATCTACAGAAGGAACTACAACCGGAGGGCCCAGTTCAGGAAACACTAGTTAAGTATCTACACCACGCAGAGGTAGTAGTTCGACATTCAGAATGGAAGGACATGATCCCACCATCAGGTTACCAGAATTTTGAGGCAAAGCAACAAAAGACCCTGAGAAACACTTGTTCATTTGTGCAAATATCTGGGAAGAAAAACAGATCACTGATGAAGATACCAAACTTGTGTAGTTAGCTATTACGCTAAGAGACCACGCACTAGATTGGTACATGAGTCTAGATGAAAACAGTGCACCTGGGATGACAAAGACACTAACAAACATTAAGAAGTTACTGATAAATGAGTTCCAGAAGCCGATATTAGAGGATCAATACATTAACGAGATGATATAAATCCGACAGAAACCAGGAGAGTCCATATGGGAGATTGACCAAAGATTCAAGTGACTGAAGGGAAAGCTGAAATATCTCATGACCGATATGCAACATCGCCACCTGTTTGTCAACTCACTACTCCCACACTTAAAATACCCATTGCAACAACATAGGTTCCAGATGTAGGCAGAGGCTCTATAGGCAGCCCTGCAACTGGAAGAAAACCAGTACCAATAGATGGACCCAGCTATCGAAGAACTAAAGGAGGATATGAAGGACTTAACATTTCAGCTAAACTAGAATAAGAGTAAGGAAAAACAAGAAGTCATTTGGTGCACTACATGCAGGACAGAAGAACACCACAAAAACGAATGTCCAACATTCACGTAGTATATGGCAACAGGCAAGCCAAATACATTACCAACAGGAGGATTATGGTGCGAAATTTGCAAGAAACCAGGTCATGATCCTTATCACTGCACGATGATGCAGAAGTACCAGACAATCCGAAAGAGTTCATATTGCACCTTTTGCAAGTCAGTAGGCCACAACAACAAAGATTGTAGAAATATGGAGTTGAGCAGAGAGAGGACATCAGATGCGTATAGAGTGTAGGCAGAAATGATGACTGCACAAGCTACACTACAATTTAATCAAGTTCCAGCTCCATACAACAATGTGCAGCAGTGGTATAATACTGTGCAACAACCATATAATAACGCGCAACCAGAGTACAACACAACACAACCTCAATACAATATCACGCAGTGTAATCAGGAGCCTCAGTATAATGCACCGAGTGGAGATCGAGCAGGACACAGAGGTGGGGGACGAGCGAGAGGAGGTTTCAGATGAGGTAGAGGACCAGTGGTATGTCACAATTGTCAACAACTAGGACATTATGAAAGAGAATATCTGCTTCCACCAGAAACTTGCATGTATTGTTGCGCATCAGACCATGATACATAAGAATGTCTGAAACTATTAGTAAAGATCTAGGAAAAGAGGAACTGGAACAACCAAAATGTTCAGCAGATTTTAGCCGAAACAAGGGAGGAGGGACAAAACATCAATATTGTTACTCGCAGAAGAGATAAAACAGGAAACGACGTAGGCCGACAAGAACCAACACAAAATCAATGGGTGAAGAGGAACGCCAAACCAAGGAAACAATTCGATGCGTAGAACGAGAAGGAAATATTTAGGGAAGCCAGAAAAGAATTTCAGAAGGAAGACATAGCATCGAATTCAACTGTGCAGCAAAAAAGAAGCACCAGAGTATGAGATGCCTCTACTACTGGATCATACCAATGAAATGCATCCCATGGGACAAGTAAGTAAAATCAAAGGCTTTTTGCAATCTTGTGGAAAGGTATTAAATGATCCATCATCTATGAAAATTTTCCAAAACATATTAGATAAATGTAGTATGGAGACAAAAAGAAAACTAGAACAAAAGACAGTCAATCACCTACATATGAGGAGAAGAACAAGTAGAGAGTTCAGACTGAATGCAAACATTGGAGAGTTCAACATGGGAGACATCATACTGGATCTAGGATATGAAGTTAATGTATTACCAAAGAAGACGTGGCAATGCATGGGTGAGCCCACATTAGGATACTCACCTGTTCAACTGAAACTAGAAAACCAACATAGAGTCCTACCAATCGATAGACTGAAAGGAGTGACAGTAGACCTGGACAGAGTGCGCACTAAAGCATATTTTGAAGTCATTGAAATAGTGGACGGCACAACACCTTACCCAACATTGATTGTTCTAGATTGGGCATTTGACAACCAGGCCATAATCAACTTAAAGACCAAGAAAATGACATTTGAGTCAGGAGAATACAGGGTCATTGCACCATTATATCCATCGGAAGGGGAGAGGTTTGTAGAACCTACTTGCCTAGACTTAGAGGAAATCAACTAGTTGTATAGAACAACTACGCGCTATGAGGATTACGTGCGTCGTGAACCCAACTTCATATGGGATACTCAATTGGTGGAGCATTACTTCATGTGCAACAAACTCAGATACCAATTTAGACAACCAAAAACAAAGGCTACATGAAGTATCCACGAGAATATGTGCAAGAATAGACCGTGTAGTAAGATGGATAGGCACGGAGATAAGGGAACCACCCAGTTTCCACGAAATAAATGATTTGGAAACATTCTTGGCATAGTATGAAGATGAAGTTTTAGAGAATCAGAGACTGTTAGCACTTGATACAACACTCAAGGCCATACTTGCAGTATGGTGGGGCACACGCAAATAGACAATCATAGATTGGTACCAATGTAAGCGGTTACTGTGCATAAGGTTTGGCATAGAACAGAAAAAAAAAAAGTAGTAGAAGTATGATGGACAAGGGGTACTAGTGGAACACTTGGAGGAGTGTAGAACGTTGTGGAAAATGACACCCTGAGAGGAATGGCCTCATCATTTTATGCACACTCTAGAGGGCATACCAACGAACTGGTATACAGACTAGGAATTACACAAAGGAACTATGACCTGGACCACATTGCAACATAACTTTATAGTCACTTTCTCATTCGAGCATGAGAACCCCAACATAGATGCAACTCTTAAACATATAAGAGGAGTGATATTTATCAAAGAACCAGAAGTAGAACTTATCACAGAAGAACAACAACAGAACAAGAAGACAATCAAAGAACTTTTTTCATGTTATCATGTGCAAGAGAAAGCACCAGATGAAGATGATCTATGCAATATTCAGATCGATGAAGCATAAGACAAAAGAGAAGTGGAGGGACCACCTATAGAATCAGAAGTCATTTCCATGTCGATCAAGGTAAATAAAGTCAACATTGGGACAGTTGAGCATCCCAAAATGGTCAGCATTGGAGATTACTGGGATGAGAAAACAATAGAAAGAATAACAGAGTTACTGCGTGAGTACAATGACTTGTTTCCCACAATATTTACAGAGATTAAGGGTATAGAAGGAGATCTAGGAGAAATGAAGATGCCACTAAGACCCAAAGTGAGATCGATCAGACAACTACCATATAGATTGAACCCAATATATAAGAAGAAATTCAAAGCTGAGATCGACAGGATGCTTGAAGCAGGAATCATAGAACTGGTCAAAGAATTAGAATGGATAAGCCTGATGGTATTAGAGGAAAATAAACAAGGAGGGATAAGAATATGCATTGACTTGAGGAAGTTAAATGATGCATGCCTACATGACCTATTCCCTACACCTTTCACGGATGAAGTGTTAGAGAACATAGGGGGACACAAAGCTTACTCATTTACTGATGGATTCTCAGGATACCATCAGATCAAGATAGCACAGGAAGAAAAATAAAAGACCACATTTGCGACAGAATGGGGATCCTACCAGTACACATTCATTCTGTTTGGACTGAAGAATGCACCAACAATATTTTCCAGAGTAGTCAACTCCGTGTTTAAGGAATTTATCCACCAGTTTCTTGAAGTATACCTCAAAGATTGGACAGTCTACAGTTTGTGGAAAGACCATGTAGAAGTCTTACACCTGATGTTAGAAATATGTAGGCAGTGCCAGATATAAATGAACATAAAGAAATGCATATTCAGAACACCATCGTTTAAACTGGTATATGGCCAAGAAGCAGTAGTTCCATTAGAATTTCTAGTACCAAGTTTGCGCATAGCAGAAATTACACAGATGACAGAATGAGGCATAGTACAGGAGAGACTGAATCAGTTAATGACCATGGAGGAAGACCGTATCTTAGCAGGATTTCACCAACAAGCTTAGAAAGCAAGGGAAAAATCTTGGCATGATAGATACATCAAGAAGAAAACTTTCAAGGAAGGAGATCTAGTATTAATGTATGACAACAAATTGTTTCAGCACCCAGGAAAGATAAAAATGCATTGGCTAGGACCGTACAAAGAAAAATTTTTCACAGATGGAGGAGCTATAGAGTTGAGAGACTTATCAGGTGAAGAACTCAGAGGGATGATCATTGGGAGCCAACTTAAGATGTACAAACATAGTCGACCACTCACTGCGCAGTAAAAAAAAAATAAAAATTATTAAACCCACTGAAAGAAGAAAGAGCACACATAATTAGGAACAAAAACCTGACAAGGATAAGGTTAACGGCCAGGTCAAAAAGGAAAAAAGTGGGAAACGGAAAGACAACAAAAGCAGTATGAAAAGAAGGATTTGGGTAGAATTAAAGGATGGAAAGGATCAATGGGATGCCACATTAATTGTGCCACCTGGAGATGGAAAGGCAGAGTAATGGAAAGTGCGAAAGAACTAGAGGTGCATTGAAACCACAATTAAGGAAGCATCCTCGACAAGCTTCAGGGGATGCCCATACAACACATAGACGCAGGAGAAAAGAGTCTATTTGTCATCCACTTCGATTGGAAACAGGGTTGGAGAAAACATGAATTTTAGGTCTGTTGGATCTACCACATTTTGGTAGAGTTCAATACGCAAGCGAGTGCATCAAACAATTGTTAGTAGTTACACATGGCGGGGACATATGGCTAAACAAGATCATCTTGATAGACGTAGATCTTATTGCTAAAATAACAAGATTTCCATCCTAGGGCATGGATCCCACGCAGTTTCTGGACGACAAAGCCAAGGAGAAAGCACTAGCGGAAGAGATGAAGAATAAGTATGATACTGATAGGGGAACAAGAGGAATCATCATCAAATGAACCAATGATGTTGCAACACAAATGGGCACAAAAATCTTATCCTGTAAGATGCTAAGAAAATGCTGCAGGGAGGAAGTTTTGGCTGGGGTTGTCACAGTTGTAGCTCAATGCGTCGAGGGCACCACAGTGAGTTGGGAACCCTATCTCTTGAACTTCTTTTTGGATGACTGCAAGGATGCGTAGGACCTAGGAACAGAGTTTCACTACTCATGGCTAATCATGCTAATAGCCTTTATGGGATGGAAGGAACCAAGATATGTAACTTTCAGTACCAAAACCAAAATGAACCAGGGAGCGAGATATCTATTTCTGAAAGACACGTCAGATGCTAGGCACAAAAGGATCAATAGGTCCATATTTGAAGGATACCTATGCGATTTGCAGGAGACCATCAACAACATCTGGAGACTAACACCAGAGGTTGTCATGCAATTTCAGGACATCTCCAACTTCAAGGCCACACGACATGCGATGTGGATACAAACGCGAAAGGGCCCTGATAAGCAGTGGCTACAAATGCACTACTGTATCATAGAGGGCGACATAGACATGGTGATCAAAGACTGGGAAGATGAATGGAATATTCCAGTCCTCATCCAAGACTTGCTGGAAAGGACAATGTAGGAAGAGGCAACGCAGGGAGAAACACAACCTCAAGAATTCCCAATACCCAAGAAATGAAGGACGGGCTAGAAAAATACAAAGAAAACATATGATGGGGTAGCTGAGACAGGGACCCATAAGGGGACAAAGAACACTATGCAGCCATCTCAAGCATAGAAAAATCAGTCTGAGGTAGCACAGGGGACCACACCAAATCCAAACTCACAGGAACCAGGTGGGAATAACAGGCCAGCAACGCAGATAGGAGGAGCACGCAAAAAAATTAAGGCGCAAAGAACACCTCCATAATTTACGATCACGGAGGATGATGGAGGAATGATAGCCTGAATGGTCCAGGATTGTCTAGCCGAGGATTTTAACAATTGTGCACACCACAGGGACATGATTCAATAGGAGTTGGAAGACATGAGAGAGTTCCTCAAGAAAATCGGGGAAGTACAGACAATAGGCAACAACATGGAAACAGGGCTATCAACACCACAGAGAGAAGAAATATTGGAAGAAGGAGAGTGATATCCAATCCATACCATACTGCAGCCGAACCCAACATTCCACATTACACCTAGTATGTTGTGAATGGACAAGATCATGGGGAAGACACCCTTGAAGGACTTAAGCCAAATCCAACTGGTATTTCTGCGGATACCATCCAGGGATCTACACAACTTGCAGGTTAGGGTAAACCATGAGGTATAGTCTCAGGCACGCACAGACTTAGTAGGATTACAACAGGAAATAGAGAAGCAGGACATGCTGGAAATAATCTATGAGTAGGATAAGCTCAAAACTCAAGAGTAAAGGGAGCGCAGGAATAGATTGGAGTAGAAAGTTGCAGGAACATACGAGAAGATTTTGAAGACCGCCCAGATGGATGAAATCACAACAGTAGAAAATATTGATCAGATTGCATAGGCAATCGATCAATATCAGAAGGAGATCGAGAGTCTCTGATAGTATCTCAAACCAACCACTCCACCAGCAGTAAAGGAGAAAAGGAAGTAGGAGGCAATAACGCAGCTGCAGGAGATAGAGCGATAGGTTAGCACAGCGACTGACTTGTTCGAGAATGTAGCACAGCTTTGGACAAAGCTAGAGGAGGATCAGAAAGTCTAGAAGTGGGATCATGAAGAAGAAATGATAAGCGTATCTATCCAAGACCTTAAGTGTTAGGATATTTAGACACTTAGGATTTAGTTAAGATCTACTTGGTATAATATGTCATTAGGTAAAAGTGTGTTCCTTTAGTATGCATTAGTATGAATTTGTAGTTAGGAAATCTGACAGTCACGATATGTTCCCGACATAGAGTGATCTGATGGTTCATACTCTCCTCGATCTTAACGGCCATTGATCCGTGGCTTAACACCCGATTGGTCCATGATCTCTATTTAAAGAGCATGGAGGGTCATTTTCTGATGATCGATTGTGAGAAACTCTCTTGTAAAATATCTCTGTAATCTTTTTCTTTGCATTAATAAACTGCTCCAAGTGGCCGCATTGGCTGGGGTCGTGGATGTTTCCCCGTAGGGGTTTTACCACATGAAAACATCAGTGTGTTGATCTTTTATCTGGTTATGTGAGTGGTTACTGAAGGTGTTCATCCTCTATTGGAATACCTGTGTTGTCGAACATGGTATCAGAGCTTGTTTGAATACCCGCTCCTATTGTACATCGAGATCGTGAAGCTGATTTTCCTCATCTCCATTTTCTAGCATTTTCATACATTTTTGGGCTGAGAGGACTATTCCATTGCGTCCGGAGCACTCGTTTCATTCAGGAAAACTTTTTGTTTCACTCGAAAAGGTTTCCATTTTCCCAATATACGACCATTACAGTCAGATCCGGAGGTATAAAGTTTGAATACGCATTTTTTTTTTAATTTTTGCAAAGTTTTGATTTTATTTCGGTTTATATTTTTTATTTCTGGGCTGCTACTCTTTTAGATCTGCATATGCTCTTTGCTCTGCACCTTGTGCGATCTCGGAAAATCAGAAACAGATAGGAAAAGGTGCATCTTCCGGGTAAGCTAACCGAGATCTAACCCTTTTTGTCATCGAGAAGCAAAATTTTTTTCTTGTGTGAAAGGATTTTTTTTGGAGCATGCTCTCCAAGGCCGTCTTCAACAACAACAACAACAAAAACAACAACAACAACAACCCCAATCCTCTTTCTGAACATTACAATATGTTTTGCTAGACCATTTGGTTAAAACTTGCCTTATTAAGTAAGAGGTCTTGAGTTCAAGTCTCTCTTTTGTTACCTTTTTTGAAAAAGTTCATGCT
>ML778643.1:247706-323805 GCA_009831015.1 Picea engelmannii | reverse complement strand
CTGATCCTAATGTCTATACCAAGAAAGTAGGAAGCCATCTCATCATCCTTTTCCTTTATGTTGATGACCTTATCCTTACTGGTAGTGACTCAAAACTTTTAAACCATGTGAAAACCAGCCTTAAGAAGAAATTTGAAATGACAAACTTAGGCTTTTTGCACTATTTCCTTGGCCTCCAAGTTTTGCAAAATAATGAAGGAATTTTTCTTTCCCAGTCTAAGTATGCTTGTGACCTTCTTCATCACTTTCACATGGACGATTGTAAACCATCTCCTCCTTTCCAGTCTAGAGTCAAGCTTTCTGCCACTTGTACTTCTCCTGAAGTTGATGCCACCCTGTATCGTTAGTTAGTTGGTAGCCTCTTATACTTGACTCATACCTGTCCTGATCTTTCCTTTGTTGTTGGTCTTGTTGCTCGATATATGCAAACACCCCATAAAAGCCATTGGAAAGCAGCTAAAAGGATATTTCTCTATGTTCATGGTACTATTCAGTTTGGGATACACTACAATTCAGGTGGGACTCCCTTATTGGTTGGTTTCACTGATTCAGATTGGGTTGGCGACCCCAATGATCGGAAGTCTACTGTAGGTTATGTTTTCAGCCTTGGTTCAGGACCTGTCACTTGGGCCTGTAAGAAACAATAGGCTATTGCACTTTCTTCAGCAAAAGTAGAGTGTCAAGCAACGGTAAATGCAAGTTAGGAAGCCCTGTGGTTTCGACAGATCCTTTCAGAGTTTGGATTCCAGCACCAACATCCGACCAGACTTTGGTGTGACAATCAAAGTGTCTTCAAGCTCGCCAAAGACCCAATTCAACATCAGCGTAGCAAACACATCGAGCTACACATGCACTTCATCAGAAATCTCATTCATGATCAAGTTATTGAAGTGCTCTTTTGCCCTACAAAAGATCAAGTTGCAGACATTTTCACAAAGTCTCTTACAGAAGCGAATTTTTCCAAACTTCGATCTATGTTAGGAGTTCAGGAAGATGTCATTAAGGGGGGATAGGCTCTAATGCCTCCTTCCTTCTCCTATTCTTTCATTATTGTAAATCCTTCAATCCTATCCCAAGTTGTTCTTAAGGGGGGATGTTATGATATTTAGACACTTAGGAGTTAGTTAAGATCTACTTGGTCTAATATGTCGTTAGGTAAAAGGGTGTTTCTTTAGTATGCATTAGTATGAATTTGTAGTTAGGAAATATGACGGTCACGATATGTTCCGAACATAGAGTGATTCGATGGTTCATACTCTTCTTGATCTTAATGGCCATTGATCCGTGGCTTAACACCCGATTGGTCCATGATCTCTATTTAAAGAGCATGGAGGGTCATTTGTTGATGATCGATTATGAGAAACTCTCTTGTAAAATCTCTCTGTAATCTTTTTCTTTGCATTAATAAACTGCTCCAAGTGGCCGCGTTGGCTGGGGCCGTGGATGTTTCCCCGTAGGGGTTTTACCACGTGAAAACGTCGATGTGTTGATCTTTGATCTGGTTATGTGAGTGGTTACTGAAGGTGTTTGTCCTCTATTGGAATACCTGTGTTGTTGAACATCAAGCAGAGGCATAAGACAATGTCCATCATAAAGCACATTAAAGGGGCACAGGACATGAAGAAACTGCAGGCAGAACTCACCAACGTGCAAACAAAAAAGAAAGAGCATCAGACTCAAATGGAACCATTTCAAGAGCGGGTAGCAGAAGTCATGGAACATACATAGGAAGACAAGACACATATAGCACAGATCTAGGTAAAGTGCGTGGAATGGATCAGTGACAAAATTGCAGTCCAGATAGTGGACACTCTCAAGGAGAAGACTGCGCAGACATAGACACAGGCAGTAGAGCTCAAAGAAAAGTTCCAGGCGGTCACCAAGGAGATCGAAGAATTGTGTTAGCTGGCTTGGGACAAGCCACATGTCAGTTTTGGGGGCCTGTTGGAAGCAGGCCAAAGAGGAAAAGAAAGACAATTTTTGGAAATAAAGCATGCACGAGGAAAGCAACAACTAGAAGGAAGAACAACACACACGCATGTAGAGAAGACCTAACGACAGTAGGGTTAGGGTTTTGGTAATGGATTGTAATGGTTGAAGAGCCAGAAAACGTAAAAATATAGATACTTAGTTATCATAGGGGGTTTGNGGGGGGGGTTAGAGTATTCTCAAGTTTAGTTAGTGATGTGTGAGTTGATGAGTTATGTAATATTTTGCTGTGTGACCTAATTTTGTAAGATGTTGAGCTAGAGAGGATTGGGAGGGTAGATATTGAGGGTTGGTTCATAGGCTGAGGATCCTGGTGTGATCTAGTTTGCCTCATATAGATCTTACCCGACTGAGGAGAATTGTAACGCACGTGACACTGTAGAGAAAAAATGACCATAATAAAAGAGCCGAGAGAAAGATCTTTGTGGACGTAGCCCAGGAGGGGTGAACCATGGTAACATCTATGTTATGATCTTGAATTCATGTGTGCCTTTATTGATTTTAAGTGAATATTGATGTACTGAATGAATGAGCTGTTATATTTCCTATTTATGCGTAACTGACAGTACATTGTGGTTACAAGATTTAATAATGATTCAACATACGTTCTTCTATCTCACAGTCAATCCTAGGCTCTAAACACTTGAGTATTGCAGCCACTCGTTAAAGTTATCTCAGGTGAGACTGCGCAGTGCATTCTGTGTGTTATGTTGCCTTCTAGTCTACCAGGAGTGCCGATAGTTTTAGAGGCTTTGTTGGAAACCTGAAAAGACATGAAACCTGGGTCAATAAACTCAGATAGAATAGAATAGTAACCAAAAACCACCAATGACTATTTCGATAGACATTCATCGGTGTTGTGCCAGGGGATTTTTTGGAAGTCACACCACTTCCTAGTGTCATTCTTCATCTTTCCTTTACCCTTTTTGTCTTGTTTCTTCGAATGGTTGTTGGTTAGGTCCGTCTTTACCGTGCTTTGGTTGTTTCATAATTACAGACCTGAATTCCCATTTGTTCTGGTGCCTAAATTTATGCTTGATTTTGACACCATATTGATAGGAATCTCCCAACGATGAGATGTTTAGGAAATCCATTTCGGTTTGGATGTACATATGCAGAGCCCCATGATATTTCATAACCAAATATCACTCGGAGTCCTTGATACCCAACTTGGTGCACAAGGTATGGAAATTATTTGTGAACTCTAACACTCTTTGTCTCTTCTCTTGTCGTAGTGTGGTCCATCTCATGTACTGGTCTTCATATTTATCAACAGGATAATACTATTCTTTGACTGCATCCACAAAAAAATACCAAGTGGGCTTGACCCCATAGATTCCAAATTCCACTATGGAACTTTGCTCCCAGTAAGTTTCCCACCAATGTTTGACATGGGGAAGAGCCTTGAGGAGTGTGAAGCTGATCTTTTCCATGTCGATTTTTTTTTGAAAAGAGAAATAACCTTCTAATATATTTAACCATTTTTCTAGGGCATCCACATCTATTTGACCTTTAAATATGGGAATATATAAATTAACTTGTAGCTTGAAGGGAGAGGTTCCTCCAAAATGGTATCTTGATGAAGATGTGCATGTTGCTATTGACAGGAATTGAAGAATGTGTGAAAAATTCTCCATCATTTCATCTCTCTATCGCATTATAGCTTGCTCAAGAAACAGGTTAATAGAATCTTCTGTTCCACCATTTTTCTTTTCTACCTCCATCGAGGGTTTCTTGGGTGTGTGAGAGTGATTTTCCTCAAGAGAGAAAAACTTTAGACCCAACTGGCTATACTCAGACCTTGTTGGGGACATGGGCTGAAAAATGATCAAGAGCATCCTGCTCTACTACCACTGATCTGGATTATGTTCAGAACGAAATGAAAGCATAGAAATTACAATGAAATACTCATGAAACTTGCCAGAAATAGAGAAATACAACAATAATTGATTTCTATTAATGAAAGAATTGTAAAGAGAGTGTAAAAATATAGAGTGCAAGACTTGTTAGAATGGTGGAATCTTTATCTCTGAGAAGTGATGTGAAGACTATGCTCATTCACTAGAAGATGATTATAATGAGGCTTTGAAGGCCCTTTTATGTTAAACATGAATTCCAAAAACCTAACCCTAGGAGATGAAACGCCAAAAGTCATGTGGGCCCCATTTGGGTAAGTTAGTACATTAACTTCCTGGGGTCATAATGTTTGCATACGATCTTCGTTTTAGGCACATGATAGCCCGTTGGAAAGGTATTTTCGAGAACTATGCATTACACCATCAAAATCTAACTCTATCTACAATTTGACTGTGGCAAGCCAAAATAACACTTTTTAGGGCCCTAAAATGGCCATGGAAGTACAACAAGATGTGATGACATGAAAACATACAAAATAATCCATTTGGTTTAAGTGGGAGGCCACCAATATCCACCTCGAATATGTGTAGGGATCTAGACATCCCAGGAAGTGTAGAACCCACAATTACAAAGAAGTACAGAAGAACGTGTTGAACTAAAAACTTGCAAAAGGATCCAGTTGGAACAGGTGAGTGGACACCAATATCCACCTGGATCAAAGATATGAATATTTTTTTATTAATATCATTTATCTTCCCTAAGCGTGATCATTTCCCAAGCTACCCGAAATCGTCTTGGATATCGAGAGTGGAATTAATATGCTAACCAATTTTCCAGTAGTTGTAATAAATGAGAGATCATGTATCGCAGTGATATTTATGAATGCATTCACACTTTTTGTTATTAACAATAATTAATTTTTATTTTTTTTGAAACACAGGTTTTCCTATGTTTATTACTTACTAAAATATCCACACGCACCACACTTTTGTTATATATATATATATATATATATATATATATATATATAAATATATATATTGATGTATATAAAATTATATAAATTTTTATTTTTTTATTTTGGAGTGTTTTTCATTTTGTTCACGGTAGATCGCTCTACAATTCATAGAAAAGGTTCTGTGACCTTGCACATTTTCAATTTCTTTCACAGTAGATCGCTTTGCACAACAATTTGGACCGACCTTCTTCCTCCTTTCTCTAGAATGAAACAGTCATCGATCAATGCTTTGTTTCAGGTTTGGATGCTTTGGCCCTGATGTCGCTCAGTCAACTATATCAAGTGCAATGTCTCCAAATTTGGAATGAATCTTAGTGAAGCTAGTTGAAACTAGAATAAATATGAAGATATTCAAAGAATTTTCACCTTAAAGGAGGTCAATTAGGAGGGAGGTGAAATGCCTATCTGCACTTGTGCTTGTTTAGAGAATAAGTCATCACTAAACAAAAAACTATGAGTTCCTTCCAATTCGACAGAAAGGGGAAATGTACGACCGATCTTATTTTCTTCATATTTAACGTGATTTGTAGTTGTCAAACTTATTCAATCCTTGCACAATAGATCCATTAGAGGGTAGGTGTTTACCCAATCTCATGGATAACCCCAACCTTCCTTCATATTTATCTTTCTAGGGCTATTTGTTATAAATTTTTTGGAGATATGAAATCTATATATCTTCCAAACTAATAGGAATACATTGATTTTAGTGCTGCTACAATGTAGTAGGATGGGATTTACTCAGTGAATAATTTTAAAATTTTGAGGTCTTGTGCATATTTTTGGCCTAGTAAATCTTTAAAAATGGAGAAGTGATTTTAGTGCTTTCTCAGCGACCCTATACAGTGCCTTAGACACATGAAGAATGTCCTTTTTATTCTCATGTTTAATTGAAAATGCATATTTTTGTTTTGAAAAACAAAGGATGGAGAGATATTGTGTTACAATTCCATGTCTTAAGCCTCTATGATAAGGGTCACAACATTGAGCCTACTACTAAACACTGAGTGCAAGGAAATGTCATGTCATTTTGCAATTTTTTTTATTATAATGTGGTCTACAATTTTAAGAGAATTTTATATGCATGTTGAAAAACATATAAATCAATATTGTGGTGCATCCCTTATACATATTGTTGTAATATGTTGGTATTAAATTTATTGATGTGTGTTGGATTATGTTATTGGGGAACAAGTTGTGCAAACACAAAATCCCTTCAATTTGGTGAATTTTCTCAAACTCTCATATCTAGTATGAAATCACTATGTCTTAAAACAAGTATAAACACTTTGTCACAACTTTAATCATTCCACCATTGGTCTATGACAACTTTCAATGTGAAATAGGAAAAAATATAGATGTTACAAAGGTGGTGGCACATGAGTGGAGTTTTTCCTAAAACCCCCTAGCACCATGCTAATCCTTATATATTTCTTGGATAACCATATTTTTTAGGAAGTCAAACTAAGTTGGTCATAAACATTTTGGTTGTTATTCAACAATGTACATAATAAATACACAATTAGTTGGCACTTGAACATGGACAAAAATATGCTCTGAATTTTCATTACCAATGCTTAAAAGAAGAAATATACTAACATCAAGACATATAAGAATTCCATTTTAGTTACTCAACAATGTTGTTGAATTGAATTTCTTGTTAACGTTTTCCTATGGATCCTTTGTATCTTTCTTGCAGCGAAATGGGAACTCGTAGATCTTCAGGAAAGTTTGAAACTATTATAGGTGATAATTCAAAGGATGAACTGGATAACTGGATCAAATTAAATGTGTCCATTGGATCTTGGGTTACTTTGCATCCATCAAGGAATCGAATTTGGGCAAAGAAAAGAATACTAAATGATTTAAAAACCCATTGGAAAGGTGTAATAAGGACTTTTAAGAAGAGACAACAGGGTGAAAAGGTGGAGAAGGTGCTCATAACTCATGTGTATGAGTGCAAGGATATCCTCAAAGATTTTGTTTCCAACTAAGAAATTTTTTCTCAAATTGGACTGAAATGTAAGGGCTCATCATTTTATAAGCATTGAATATTTTTTCTAATTTCATATTTGAGTATTAAAATATGAATTCCCTAGCTTAAATTCATGCTTAATGTTGTTTATATATATATTTTTTAGGTTTGTGAATTTCGGATTTTGAAGAATGGAAGACCGTGGAGAGTATTACCAATATTTAACGTGTTTTTCATTCACAAATAGGAGAGATAATATATGAGGGAAAAAAATCCACATCATTGATGGAAGAAGGGGTCTAGTTTAATAAGTAAAATTACTTTTTTCCAAGTGGTAAAATGAATTGAGGAAGCCAAGCTACCCACACTACGTGAATTTGTCTTACCAAATTCTAATCCAACATTAATTGATTGCATACGTTCAAAATTAATTCTTGAAATTCAATCTGGTATGCAGGAGAAAGGAGGTGCATGTGATCATTTTAGTATGCAATTACCATTTTTGGTTTTTGCTAAAGTTTTCAAGGAAGAAGACTTGATTCAAATGACTAAGAAGACACATTCTTGCACAGACCCATTTGACATGTTATTATGTAACTTATTTTACTTTGGATGGAATACAAGATTACATCTTTTGAATGAAGAGCCAATAAAATGTGTGTTGAGTGTACAAACACTTTGTTTTAGATAATGTTTTACAATTATGATTTTTCCTTTTCTCTGATTTTCACAAAGTTTTACATCACTTTATAATTATTTTTCAACCTCTTTAGCTTGTAGATATTCAATACCGAGACAAACTCTCTATGTCTCTTTTAAGTTTAAATTTTTTAGGCTGATAAGGGATAACATGGAATGGATTTGGATGCCAATAGAACAAGAAAAAAATTATGGCACCCATTCTCTGATGATATCCGTTGATGTTTTGAAGGATGGTGCCCATTTCAAAACACTATCCATGGAATAAAACTGAACTTTATTTGAAGTTAGAAGAAACCTTGAATTCGAAGAGGAATCAAGCCCCAAGGAAGAATTCAAATTTATTCACAACGAAAGAAGGGTGAGAATTTTATAGTTTATTTATGTTTCTTCATTTTATGAAAAAATTCTTACTTATTAATGATTTCCTTCAGGTAGGTTGGTAAAAGAAGAGAGAAGAACATCATGTGAAAAAATTGCATTCATCCCAATACATTAGAAATTCGAGGAACATAACACAAGGTGAATACTATCCAACTATACATTAGGTGATCACTATATTTTAGAACTAATTTTCTATTTTCCTACTTATTTCTATTGGCAATAGAAGGTATGATTTTTTTCTTTGAGTTTCTTTCACATAATTGTTATTACTTGTTTTTTATTTCTACATTTCTAGGAAAATTCTTAAGAGACTCAAGTGTTCAATTTTTTTTTAACTCAATCATTTTTCATGACATCTACAAGGAAAGAAATGGAGAAGTGGATGGAATTGCAAAGGCTGGTCTACAATTGGAGAATGGGCAACTGGAGAATTGGCAATGGCATACTCAAGAGCTCAAGGATAGCCAACACTCTGAATATTTCCATCACAATTTTTTTGAGTTTATTCTTGATAGAGGATCATATAGTGTTGTTGATGTATCATATATTTAGGAGGTCTATTGGTTTATTTTAATTATCTAGACAAAATTGTTAAAACCATTTTGAGAAATCTATGTTTAGAACTTTGAGTGTTGTTCAGGGACAATTTTTTTGCTCCCTTGTGGAAGCCAACATTTGTAATATTCTAGACTATAAAGAAAATTCCAAAAGTGAAGTTGTTATTTCCCTCTCTTTTTTTAACATGATAGAAATGTTTAAATGCATATACGAAATGTAATTTTATCTTAATATGAATAAAATATGGTTTTTTCTGAGGAAACAAAACATGTATTCTGCACCAAGTTATCTACCCGTTTCCATAAATTATGAATATATCACATCCTTTATGCATGGAAATCCAATATACATAGTATATACATATCTCAATTTATATTCCAAGACAATGTTTGCAACTTCAATACATAGTTTTAATCCTATACGAACTCTCAAATAAAATACAAGCTTTTGCAAACTTCTCAATCTATAACAATGCAACATACTAAAATATTTCAAAAAATTCTCAACCTATAGTTATGCGTTGATCAATAAGATCCTATAGATTTCTAAAGCTATAATCGTTCTTTTGATGGGCCAAAATGACCCATTCAATCAGTTGAGGGAAAATGCCCAATGGAAGGTCCCAATTAGACCCACTCTCGCTTGGAGTAGCGCTTCCAACCAACTTTTGGCATGGTTACCAACTAACTAAAACACTAACTAAAATACGAATCTGTGAACCAAAGGTTCTCAGATGAATTAAAAATAAGATAAAAGAAGGAAACATTGCTAACTAAAATTAAACTAAGAGGTATGATTATTATTCTAAGATGTGGTCTCTAAACTAATACTATTTAAATTAATCTATCTTGATCAGGAGCAAACTAGAAAAATAAATGAATATAGTGAATAATGCACATTACTTGAGTAAAATAAATTAATGACACAAGTGATACATAAATTTTATAGGATAATCTGTTAGAACCAAAGAATTGATAAATTTAACGACATTATACTATTGTTGTACTCATCCTAAAAACCATGATAATTGCAAACGTTAATTTAGAAGTAATTCATCAACTAAAATTCACAGACTAAAAACAAAGAGATTTTTAAACATAATAATCTCATTCAGACACATTAGTACCATAATCTTCAAATTTAGAATGTCTCTTAGATTCAAATTATCTTGTAGTAAAAATACTGTTGTGCTAGCTTCAAAAACCAAAATCCCTTTCAAATGGGAAGCACTCCCTTTTTATAGTGAGGGGAAAATGCTTACAATATTTCTTCTTGGCAATAATAAAAATTAGGAAAGTTTCACAAAAATACTCCTCATATTCCATAATAGATTACAATATCAATAGAAAACAACATTTGGAAAGAACTGCGGAATTTTGTAATCATGACGTGGTCCGCTCCTATTGTTGGTCTTGATATTCTTTCCAAGTGGGGGGTAGTCATTTAAAATTATCTCTATTTTTATTGATTGCAATATCTCTAAGAGAGATTATTTGTTACAGACTTTTGCAGACGCTTCTTGACATAACTGATCCGTCGTAGATTTTACAAAGGATTGAATATTATGGGTGAGACAAATAGGAAACAACAGATGCTCTTCTATTGATTTTTTTTCAAATAGCATAAGATCTTGAATTCTTTCCTGACTTTCTTTCTTTAGATCTTCCATTTCCACCACCCTTCTGCTGACATAAGTCATTTCATCAGACTACAATGGTTTTACCCCTGCCTCTACGATGAGATCATTAGCTTCTTTCCATAGTTGTGCACATGTGTCAACATCTACTCCTTGGGTGGAGAGATCACTCATGAAGAGGGCTTTTCTGGTGTCGAAAATCATTCAGTACCTGAGTCTTTCTCTTTTCAAATATACTGGTAGGGAGGTAGGTGGAGGTTGGTGCAAGTCCCGCCAATTAAACATCTCCTCAAAATTCTCGCTAGCTTCCCAATACCTTCCTTGAGTCTCTATCAAAGTGTTCTGAAAATTAAGTTGTTCTTGTCGCTCCAACTGTATGTTGATCAAAAAATTAAGGAGTTCATTCCTTTCTGTCACTAAATTTTCATTGGAAGCCAATGCTTGTGATTTGATGGACTCCACGGTACATGTCGAGGCTCTAGTATTTTCTAGAGAGGAATTGAGTTTATGTTTTTCTACTTATAACTCATTCCTGTGGGTGTCTCGTAGGATTTGCATACTCTTTTCAAACTCTTTGTTCAAGTGGTCTCTTTGTTTCTGTAGGGCACCATTGATCTTACCTAATTTTAGAACTTCAACTACTTTGACAGTTTCCTAGATATCTATGGTGAATTGGTCTTTTACATCTTTCAACTCTGTTTCTAGCTCTACTACTTGGTTCCTGGAAATTTTCAGGGCATTATTTACCTCCATGACAAAGGATGCATTTAATCCTGCAAAGGCATTGAGCGTTGAAGCTACTTGGACCATGTTTTCTTCAGGATTAGGCTCGAAATTCCACTCTAATATCCTTCCTGCATATGACCTATACTTGGTTTCTTATCCTCTCTTTCTTTTTGTCGATCTCTTTTTGATGCTTCTTGTTCTATTGTCGAAGTAGTAGCCTCTAATAGCGACTACAGATCCTTCAAAATTGAGAGCTTGGGAAGAGAGGGAGGAATCTCCTGGTATTGAGCTTATGGGGGTGTACTTCAGAGGAGGTATATTCAAAATTCCTAAGTTTAGTGTCGATGGAGTGCCTGGGGTCTTGTTTAAATTTTGCTTAAAAATCTCATCAACTTTCCTCTTTGATTCAACCTCGTTGGCCAATCACTTCGCCTCTTCCTCTTCAACCAGTTTCCTGGCATGTGCTTCATTATCTAGCCTCTTGGATTCTTCGTCCTTTGCTAACTTTTTAGTTTATTCTTCTTTCTTCTTTTACAGAGCAACCTGATGTGTCGCACGCTCATGTTCTTTCCTATTCTTCTCCTTAGTCTGTCTTCTTTGATAATCTAGCTCATCTTGGAGTGTTTTCTATTCAAGATGTTTTTCTTTTTTGGTATTCTCCCGTTATTTGGCATTTCCTCTATCTTGTTCTTACTGACACAACTTTTAGAATTGGGATAAAATTCCCATATTGAATTCTTCTTTTTCGATATCAATTTCTCTCTTTGCATCATCATTGGGCAACTGGTGCAAGACTTCATCATACGAGAATACTCCTTTAAATTTGTCCTCCTCAAAAATAACAACATGAATATTTTGATGAGTGAGGATAATAGACTTGACATGACTGATATCCATCTCGTGAGGATTGTGGCCCTTAGGATCACCTGAGCACATGATTAACTCTTGTAAGGTCTCAACTTCCTTCCTTGCATGTTGAGCATTGGAGATTAAATAAATTCCAATGTGGAGAGGGAAGATTGGCCAAAACCTTTTACTACTAGTTTTCAAAAGTGTTGTGATGCCAGACCCCATAGTTTGGTACGTTATTTCCCTCATTTGGCCCAAAATGAAATAAGGCAAGATATGTGGGGCCCCGGTGGTCCCATAAACCCTGAAAAATGAGTAGTACTTGTAAAAGAACCAATCAACCACCCATTTCATCCCATTTCTAGCCTCAAAAGAGATCATGTGTCTGGGGAAGTTGAAAAGGAAGGAATGCAGAGGGGAAAGAAATACATTTCAAATATCATAAAAATGTTGTCTAAAATTTATGCTCCATAATTGGGAACAATAAACATGAATGGGGGGATGACTTCGGTCCCAATTCCATCCCAATTCGAGAATTTGTACCGAGGAACAAATGGAGTTGATCATATATACAAACATATAAAAACATGGTTTCTTCATACCTAGTAGATTCCTTGCATGTAGGCATATGTTAAAGGCTAGGATATCTTCCTAGTTGAAGATTTGTCCCGTTCGAATGACGGTGTGTGCCAAAGGTAACCAGTCAACTTGGAGGTGTGTACTCTTTTTTTCCCCTTATAAATGACAGAGCATGGCCACCAACAACTTGTAAGGAGTTTTAAGCATGTGGGTGGGGACCAATGTTTTACCTTGTTTAAGGGTTTCATCTTCGTCCACCCACCGGTGTTTCATCTGTTTTCTCAGTCCTTTTCTTTCCTCCTAGAACCCTTTTGAGAAAGGTTCATTCAATGAGCAAGTGAGAGAAATAAGCTGATATATGGAGCTAATATCCTCTGGTATGAGAGATGCTACTCGTGCCCCCTTATTTCTCATGATGTTTGTCATGGAAGAGTCATATTTCTTGAGGAACCACTGTGCTACCTCATTTTATGGGAATAGTCGTGGCCTAGAATCTACCAGGTGGATACTGCTTTTAAGGATATTTTGGTACACCTATAAAAATTAATTGTCTTTAGGAAACTCTGCAGAGTCAAATATCATGTGGATATTTTCAAATCTGGGGCAATGGTCCTTGCCAGTGTGAGGAATCATGCCAGTCATCAAAGTTTCGACCAATCAAGATGATTATTCGGGGTCTGTGGCACCCAGGAAGTACACTAAACTTCTATATCTTTTGGGGTTATGGATTGCCATGACAAATAACCAAATTATCATGCAATAACACGTAAAAAATAATATCATCTTATCTTAAGTAAATAATTAGATTTAATAATAAAAAGCTGGTTAAGCGATACAAAATGAAGGTTATCGGTAAACAAGGAGTTGCCGTAACAGAGTAGGAGATCTCAGTAAGAAGGGAGTCTAGCTAAAAAACAAACTTTACAGATTGTGTTTAGAAATATTACGGTGCAATCTATGTTCTGAAAGGGTTTTTTTTATAACTCACAATGCACATCCATCTAGCATGAGTATGCCATAACTCAAGTTTGTACGAGGATCTTGCTAAATCTGTTCTTAAATTTTCTCATTAATACATTTAATCTATGTAATCAAATATTATTAAGACGGATAGATACATTGATTTGGGCATTGGGGGTATTGCTACACCAAATCTTCGAATAAGATCGTTATTAGGGTTGAGCCTTCATAGTATGAGAGATCATGGTTTTTTCAAACTCTGAAGGGAAGGGTATTGAAGGCATATTCCCTTATACATGGACCAATGGGTGGGCCTGGTGCGTCAACCAATAAAAAGTGATACGGAAAGAGGTGGGATCCATCGAGGTATTGGCATTGGGGTAAATCAGGATGACGGTGGAATTAAAACACGAGGGAAATGTATCGACAAAATATTCATTGTTTTTGTTAGAAAGGCCTGTAAAAATATGTGCTTTATAGGATTTTTGGAAATGGTTGTCCGAGGTTTGAAGGATGTGGAGACATTTGAGCTCCGATGAAGACGATATCAAAGAATATAATTTTGTCCTAGGAGAATGTGTGGGACACACTTGAGAAGGGTCAAGAGGCCATCACAGTTTTATTTTCGGAGTTCGATAAGATGAGGCTTAAAAAGTCTCCCGACAAGGATGGTATCGAAGATTATATTCCTTTGATACTTTAGAAACATTATTTTGTCCTGAAATCAATAAAGTTAACTCATTGGAGAACAATAAGACGAGAATTCAAAAGTCCAATATTCAGATGCCACTCGGGGAGGTGGTCGTTTGATAGGTAATAACAAACCTTGGGGCTCCGTGAAAAGAAAACAATGTAAGAGTCAGAGTGATTGGAGTGTGAAGATAGGAGTTTAAATTAACACATTGAAAAGGGGACTCCGACGAACACGATCCTGAAACATATTCGAGTTAAGCTTGGTTTATCTTAGAGAAGTACGGATGCAAGTCTTGTAGGGTAAAATATAGGCGCAAAAGAAAAGAGAAAAATATTTTAGGGACCCATAAAATTTAAAAATATGGGGGTGTTGTTGTGAAATGACCCACAAAAATGGTGAATTACTGGAAAGAACCGGTTATCTTTGGGTTCCAAAAAGAGAGAGTGACTTCAATTATATAGAAGCAAAAATTTATCCTTTAAAATTCCATTCAACACCTAGCTTAAGGACCCCACATTCAATGGTATGTGTGCAAGCCATAAATAAAAACATGTTATCAATGATCTTCCACATAATTCAAGTGATCATTTTTGGGAAACTTGATAAATCCATAGTGAAATTGCGAGAGTGACACCATGAAGACAAAAATTTGGTCAATTGTTGTAGACCGAAGTGTTTTCTTAACCTCTCTTTCCCACCATTGCTTCATTGTCAGTGAGAATCCATAGCCCCAATGAAGATACCTCAGTATCATAGAAGCATGGCCCCATTGCCAGCGAGCGTCCATAGCCCCGACGGGTTTACTTGTACTTCCTATGCTTCTAATAACATTTTCAATTTCCTCATGATTATACTTTTGAATCCACCTTTTAGATATAGAATTTAGATATTGTGACTGAAATATAGGTGACGATAAATAGGAAGTGGGGTGATACGAGATTTACTTTTATTTTCTAGTCTCATTCGACAAATTGTCTTCGTGGGTCTGTAAACATGAATCACCGATACATTTTAAAACTAGGAAATAAAGGGCAAAGACACTGAATTTATGTGGAAGATAATGAATTCGGGATCTTTCAGGAAACTTGAAAGGAACATCAACAAGACCCTAGAGTGGTCACATAAGAGTGAATAACAGATAGAAACCATCGAAAGGTACAAAATTTGAAGGTTGGAAGATTTTCTTTTGGTACAGATGAACAAGTTCCTCTTTTCTGTGCTACCATTTGTTAACAAGGATAAAGCTGGATTTCTGATCAGTTAAACAATCAACAATAGAAAGGTACTTGTTGGAGAGGGTGCTTAGACAGGTCTTAAGTTCTTGGGTCCCTGATGTGAAAAAAAAATGGCTGGTCTAGAGTAATAGAAAGTGGGAGGGTGTTATTGTAAACTAGAAAGGAAAAAAAAAAGAGGAAAGAACAAAACCAATCAATGGTCAGATTATTGAAATGAAAAATAAAATAAAATAAACTACAACTGAAAGAATACTATGTATAGCACCACATCACTATAGGTGATCAGAATAAGTATTTCTTCAGTATTTGGCCATTGACAGGGAGTTCCTCCTCATATCCCTGTAATGTTTTGAGCTTGAAAGTACCGAGACCTATTTTCTGGTGGATCAAATAGGGTCCTAGCCATAGTTTTTGGAATTTGAAGTGTTTTCCTTTAAGTTAATTTTCTTTGTCCCACTTGAGAACAAGGTCTCCTTATTGAAAATATTTGTTTCCTACATTTGATTTATCGAACCATTTTTTAATTATTTCTTGGTGTTGAGTCAAGTTCATCTTAGGTTTTTCCCTTTCTTCTTGAAGTTTTAGCAACATATTTAACCTTTCTTGCATTATCGGATAGGATTCGTCTTAGATAGATTGGGCCAATTATAAAGTAGGTAGGAAAGTATGGGTTGGAACTATGGCTTCCTGCTCATAAACTAGGAAAAAGAGGGAGTTACCAATGGATGAATTGGGAGTCACTCTATCAGCCCAAAGAGAATTCTAAAGATAAAGATGCCAATTTCTTGAAGATTTTAATGAGGTTCTTATTAGTGGACTCTGTTATACCATTTCCTTTTGGATAATAATTCGACGCTGAGTACTTAACCTTGATTTTTTTATCGAGAGCGAATTCAGTAATTTTAAGAGAAGAAAAATACTTGGCATTATCAAAAAGTAAAAAGTTTGGAATTCCAAACCTGGTAATAGTGTGTGGTTCAAGGAACAAAATCACTTGATTTTCGTTGATGGTTTTCAAAGGGATTCATTCACTCCATGTGGTGAAATAATCACTAGTCATCAAGATGTATTTATGCAAATGCGATGATTTTGGATTGATCTCCCCGATAACGTCCAACCCCCACTACTGAAAGGGGCATTTAATGATGATAGGTTGCAAGGGTAAAACGACTTTATTTTCTCTTTCGGACATGGTTTGGAACTGTTGGCATTTCCTTGCATATGCATGAGCATCTTTGATTAAGGAAGGCCAATAATATCCTTCCTTGAGGATTTTGTGTGCAGTAGTATCCCCACCGTAATTTCCTCCCACAGGTTTGTCATGGAGCTCGGACATGACTTTCTCAACATCCCTTTTCTCCAGGAATCTAAGGAATACACCATCATAATTTTTTCTGCATAGAATTCCCTGTATCATCTGGTATTGGGTGGATTTGAGCCTTAAATCCCTTTTCTTCTTGGGGTCCAGATAATGTGGATCCAATCCATGAGTCAGGTAATATTTCATTTCATAGAACCATGGGTTTGAAACAAATGGGATGAAAATACTTCTTTTTCAAATAGCTCAAAATCTTGGTAGAGATCATCTTCATGAGACTCAACAAAAGAGAATTCTGCAACTATTTTTCATAACCCTTGTCCTTTAACGATCTTTGCAGGTTTGATCTCCAGGTCATATTCTTGTAGAGCTATAATCCAATTTTCTCTTTTTTCTGCCAAATCTCTTTGTACCAAGAGGTTCTTGACAGCTAGGTAAGGAACAATAACCTTAATTTTAGATTTGAGTAAGAATGGCCGAAAGTGTTTAACATCTTTGAAAACCGCATATACATGTTTATCAACTTCAGGACAATTCAACTCAGCTCCTTGTAGGCTTGAAATCATAAAATCCATAGGAAACTCGTTTCCTTTCGAATTCTTTTGTGTCAAGACTGTTGCAAAGGAGATATGGGAGGAAAATGTGTAGAGGATGAAATCTCGATCAAAATATACTCAAAAGTAATGGTGCTTGAATAATATATTCTTTGAGTTTTTCGAAATCCTCCTTCTCATTATACCCCCATCGACTGAATTCAACATTCCTTTTTATCATATCTTGTAGGGGTTTTATTACCTCGGAAAAACAGGGTATGAACCGTCTTACGAAATTTATCCTTCCAAGGAATGCTTGCATAGATTTTTTGTTGTGAGGGGGAGGGATATTAGAGATCACTTCGACTTTGTTAGGTTCAATCCACATACCATGTTTGGAGACGATGAAACCCAAGAGTTTTCCTTCATTCATGACAAAAATGGATTTATTTTAGTTCAGAGAGATGTTGTATCTTCTGCATCGATTGAATACCTTATTTAAGTGAGATATATGGTCCTATTTATTCTTCAAGAGGATGGCTACATCACCTAGGTACACTAACACACATTCTCCCAGGAGACCTCTAAAGGAAATATCCATGGCTCATTGAAAATTGGCTCAAACGTTTATTAGTTTGAAAGGAATATTCCTATAGGAATATGTTCCCCATTTGGTTATGAAAGTTGTCTTAAGTTGGTATTCATGAGCTTCTAAGACTTTATTATTTCTTGAGAATCCATCTACTAGGGAGAGCTTTTCCGATCCGAACACACATTGTAGAATTTGTTCGATGGGAGGCATAGGGTAGTTATATTTTTCTAAGGCTCTGTTTACATTTCTAAAATCAACACAAAGCATGATATCCCCATTCATTTTCCTAACTGGCACTAATTTTGATACCCACTATGTATTCCTTACTGGAAAAATGATTCCAGCCACCAGCAATTTATTTAGCTCTACTTTGACTTGACGTTCAAGACTGGGGTGCATATTCCTCAAATTTTGTTGGAAAGGCTTGGTTTGAGTTTTCATGGGAATAACATGATGTATAATATTTTTATCATATGTCTTAAGGTATGCATAATTCCATGCAAATGTGTCTTTATATTCTTTGACTAACTTGATGCATGCCTTCCTTTCTTTAGGAGAACAATTTTTTCCCAGGTTGACGTTCTGAGGAGAAATCTCTGATCCCAGGTTTATTTTTTCAAACTACATGTATGAGCTGTTGGTCGTGCAATTTGTTCCCTTTTGAATAGGTCTTGAATGTCGTAGATTTTTTCTAGTCTAATCACACCCCTGGGGATATTTTTAGTTGGGCCTGTTGCATTTTATTCTTTGGAATTATCGTTATTATAAATATTTATCATCATCTCATGTTGGACTTCAACTATGATAGAATCCTTGAAGGTATATTTGAGGTGTAGAAAATTAATGATTTTTTGGTCATCATCAAAGACACTCCAACTTACGATATTGTTTGGAATTGATGGCCTGTACAAAATTTCAACAGATAAGGAGTTAGGCATTAATCCATCTGAGGGTATTTATATAGACACAACATTTGCTAACAATTCAACGTCATTATTCAATGATTGAGGAACGATGTTAATATTGAAATAAGTAAAATATTCAATTAGCTCCCAAACCTCAGAATGATAATTTTTTAGGTGACTTTAAATAAAATGAATGGTGTTTTGTACCTGTCTGACGATGATTTCAGAATCACCAAATACCTTGATTTTTTCTTCTTTCAAGTTAGTTTCCTTTCTAAGTCCCTCTACAATGGATTTGTATTCGACAACATTGTTGGTGCAAGGAAATTCCAATCTGCATGTAATTAACATTTTAGTACCTTTCGGGTCTTTTAGTATGCAACCCACTCCTACACCTTCCAAATATTTTGATCCATCAAAAAATAACGTCCACATATCANCTTTTTTTTTTTTTTTTTCAAATGGTATTTCTGAATTTTCATATTTTTTGGTTTTAAAGAGGTTAGTTGAGTTAGTGAATTTTTAAGCCTATCTCTAGAAACTATGTTAGTTTGTACATCAGGGAGATTGCTAGTTTGATCAACTATATTGTAACTAGGATCAATAATCTGGGTACAATGAAGGATTTCATATTTTGTGTCAGATTCCACGAGTTTTGATGGTTCAAGTGTGAAGTTCCCAAAAAACATTTCAAATGAATAATTCCCAAGAATGGAATGATTGAGCATCATCGGTTCATTTAGATCATTCAAATCAATAACAACATCTTTCATATACCTTTCTCTGTCGATCCTGATTTGGTTCATTTTACCATTGAAAGGGAGCCATAAATGGGACCAGTCGGTAGAAAAGTAGCCATTTAACATGGCCGACCAATCTCGGCTTAAGAGCATGCCATAGTTATATGGAATGTCCATTACTATTATATCTATGGTTTCATGAACTTTCAGGTCAGCATACATCCTGATCAAAAAATTTTACAATTCTCCAATCACCTTAACTTTAGTTCTGTCTAACTGGATAATCTAAATGTTAGACGGTTCGGGTTTGATGTTAAGCTTCTCACAAACTTTGAGAGGCATGAAATTAGATGAAGCTATTGAGTCCACCATGCAATTATGAACATTTCTATTGAAGACTTCAAAAGTGATGAGAAAAGGAGGGGTGTTGGACTCAGATCTTTCACCTGTAAAGGATGTATTAGTCATGACCTAACTTTTGGATGGAGTACTGTTGTCAAATGAACTTACCTTTGTGATTCCTCTTTTGGTTCCATAGTTTGATTCTGGAATGCTAGGAGAAGTTTTATGTTGCAATGTTCTGATGAAATTTTCTTGGATTTGTGGAATCATCATGAGTTCAAACAAAGAAATGTTGGCTTTTGTTTTCCTTAGATACTCTAAAAATTCATATTCCAATTTGGCCAAGGGTGTAGGAAAAATATTTTGTTTCTTTGTTTGATCTATTGTTTTGGGATTGGAAAAAGTATTCTTAGATGAATTAGGGGTAGTATTGGTTGAAAGAGAAGATTATTTAGGAATAATGGTAGTGGGAGAAACAAGATTAGGGGTACCGTGGGTGTCATTGGGAATATTCTTACTGGCACTCCTAGTGGTTACGACATTTTGTGAGACATTCACTTCGTCGGCTTCTTATTCATCTTCTCCAAACGATATGTCCCAAAATGATTTTAACTGTTGTTTAACCAGATCATTAGATTCCTAGGGTTGTTCTTGTTGTTCCTGACCTCCATCTCCCTCATTAGTGGTTTCATTCATATTCTATGTTGCCCAAGTTTGAAGGGCCTAGAAAATATCTTCCATATTGATGCCTTCCATCTTAGAGGGGTTTGTTTTGCTGGTTGGGGGAGTTTTACTATCTTTCTTGGGGGGGAACTTAAAAAAACTTTTTTGACTAGAATATCCCTCTCCATTACCCCTTTTTAGGTCAACCAAGTCATTGGATAGATTTTTTATGATTCTTTCAAGAGATTCCATATACATCGAATTAAAAGGATTTTTATCTTAACCGAATTTAGATGTGAATATTTTATTTTTACCTTTATCTTTAGATGGTTTTGAGTTGGAACTACCCTTTAAACTTAACATAATGTTTTCAAATTTAAGGGCTTCTTGGAAGGCTTCTTCTAGAGTATCCTTTTCAGAATTTTTTACATACATGGACATGGACATGGGAAAACCAGAGGTATAAAATTCAATAGTGACATCTTCAGTAGGTTTTGACATCCTTGGGATTTGTTTTAACAAAGTGAGGAACCATTGATTGTAATTGATAACTAATTCTTTCGAATCCATCTTGACTCTTGATATTTTGAGAACTTGGGTGGATGGTGTTTTATTTTCCCCAAAGTTTTGGAGGAAAGAGTTTTCAAAAGTTCTCCAATTCGAAATGGAGGCTTCTTCTAGAGAGAAATACCACATCGACTCTTTTTCTTCGAAGGTAAGGGAAAATAGATGACAGACGACATCTTCGTGGTGAATGCTTTGTAGCCTAATAGAAAACATGAATTTTTTAATATGGTTCTCGCCTGAATCCTTTTTGTCGGGGTAAAATTTAGGCAGGAATTTCTCAGGGTGTTTAGGCATGTCATGTTGAATTCCTGGTACAATGACTACATCAACAAACAATGAGGGCTGGTAGCAGGGAGGATTTTGGTTCACATTTTCTCCAGCCATGTTTATGGGCTTATATACAATGACATGATAGGGGTTATATTTGAATTCACTCTTAGATCTGTCCCCTTCTTCGAAATTGTCCTCTGGCGCATTTCTAGGGGTGTGAGGGGGTGAATCAGGAGGTGAGGGTGGTCTACCTCTTGCTCCACCAACGAGTATATGATACTCAAGATTAAATTCTAAAGCCTCAGGGAAATAATAAGTACTTTCAGGAACATGATATTCAAGGGTCTTAACCGAACAATTTTATTGATAAGAGTAAGGGTCAACAAAATAGGGATCTGTATGTCGAAGGACTTCTTGATTTTTAGGTAGAGAGTAATATTAGGGAATTTTTCTGGTCTGTCTTCTACGTTGTCTAGTCATTGCATGATTGGTTCGCTTGGTCGAGCGCTTGACTAAAGATTCGATCTCCGAGATAGTTAGGATATGAGGTTGAGGAGAAGAGAAAGATGTTTTTGTATGAGAGGGAACGTGGTGAGTGTTGACCTGAGCTGGAGTGTTCACCGTATATTCTGAAGGGAAGACATTATGTTGGGAGTAAATTTGATGGGAATCAGTCGTGGAGGAAAATATTACTTGTGGGGAAGAATGGGAAGAATTGAAATTTCTATTTGTACCCATTCAGTTTTGTGGCCCTCCTAGTGCCATTTCTATTGACAGGCCAAAATGATCCATTCATCTAATTGAGGGAAAACACCTGATGGAAGGTCCCAATTAGACCCACTCTCATTTAAAGTAACGCTTCTGACCAACTTTTGGCCTGGTTACCAACTAACTAAAATACTAACTAAAATATGAATCTATGAGCAAAAGGTTCTCAGATGAATTAAAAATAAGATAAAAGAAGGAAACACAACTAACTAAAATTAAACTAAGAGGTATGATTATTATTCTAATATGAAGTCTCTAAACTATTACTATTTAAATTAATCTACCCTGAGAAAACTAGAAAAACAAATGAATACAATGAATAATGTGCCTTGAGTAGAATAAATTCATGACATAAGTGATACATAAATTTGACAGCATAATTTGTTAGAACCAAAGAATTGATAAATTTAATGACATTATAATATCATTGTACTCATCCTAAAAACCATGATAACTACAAACTACAAACATTAATTTAGAAGTAATTCATCAACTAACATTCACAGACTACAAACAAAGAGATGCATAAACAAAATAATATCATTCACACACATCAGTACCATAATCTTCAAATTTAGAATGTCTCTTGGATTCAAATTATCTTGCAATAAAAATATTGTCGTAGTAGCTCCAAAACCAAAATCCCTTTCAAATGGGCAACACTCCCTTTATCTAGTGAGGGGTGAATGCTTACAATCTTTCTTCTTGGTAATCATAAAAATTAGGGTTGTTTCACAAAAATACTCTTCATATTCTATAATATATTACAATATCAACAGAAAACAACATCTGGAAAGAACTGTGACATTATGTAATCATGATGTGGTTTGCTCCTATTGTTGGTATTGATGTTGTTTCCAAGTGTAGTAGTCATTTAAAATTCTCTCGAGTTTTCTTGATTGCAATTTCTCTAAGACTGAATCTTCATTACAGACTTCTACAGACACTTATTGACATAATTCATTCATCGTGGCTTTTACAAAGGATTGAATCTTATGGGTGAGTCAGATAGGAAACAACTGATTCTCTTCAATTGATTTTTCTTCAAATAGCATCAGATCCTGAATGCTTTCATGAATGGATTTCTTTAGATCTTCCACTTCAACTGCATTGTTGTTGAGATAAGTCATTTCATCTATAAACTACAGTGGTTGTACCCATGCCTCTATGATGATATCATTAGCTTCTTTCCATAGTTGTGCACATGTGTCAGAAACTACTCCTTGGGTGGATCAGACACTCATGAAGAGGGGTTTGTTGGTGTCAAAAATCATTCGGTACCTGATTTTTTCTCTTTTCAAATATATTAGTAGGGAGGTAGGTGGAGGTTGGTGCAAGTTCTGCCAATTAACCATCTCCTCAAAATCCTCACTAGCTTCCTGATACCTTCCTTGAGTTTCTATCAAAGTGTCTTGCAAATTAAGTTGTTCTTGTCACTCCAACTGTTTGTTGATCAACATATTAAGGAGTTCATTCCTTTCATTCCATAATTTTTTGTTGGCTACTAGCACTTGTTCTTTTATGGACTCCATGGTACATGTTGATGCTCTAGTATTTTCTAGAGAGGAATTGAGTTTATGTATTTCTACTTCTAACTCATTTTTGTGGGTGTCCCATAGGATTTGTATCCTCTTTTCAAACTCTTCATTCAAGTGGTCTCTTTGTTCCTGTAGGGAACCATTGATCTTTCCTGAATTTAGAACTTCATCTACTTTGACAGTTTCTTGGATATCTACGGAGAATTGGTATTTTACATATTTCAACTCTGTTTCCATCTCTACTACTCAATTCCTGGAAATGTTTAGGGAATTAGTTATCTCCAAGACAGAGGAGGAATTTAATCTTGCAAAGGCATTGAGCGTTAAAGTTTCTTGGACCATGTTTTCTTTAGGATCAGGCCCGACCTTCCATTCTAATATCCTTCCTGCATATGACTTAGACTTGGTGTCTTCTCCTCTCTTTATTTTCTCCAATATTTTTTCTATGCTTCTTGTTCTATTATCGAAGTAGTAGTCTCCAATGACGACTACATATCTTTCAAAATTGATAGTTTGGGAAGAGAGGGAGGAATTTCCTGGTATGGATATTATGGGGGTATACTCCGTAGGAGGGATATTCACAATGCCTAAGTTCAGTTTTGATGGAGTGCCTGGGGTATAGTTTAAATTCTTCTTCAAAATCTTATCAACTTTCCTCTTTAATTCAGCCTCATCATCCAATCACTTTGTCTTTGTGATGCAGGAGCATCGCCAACAACAAGCAAGCGTCGTACAAACGCTAACGCATTTTGGCAAATGATGAATTGTTTGAAATGTTTTGAAGTTTGATACGCCAAACATAAATGAAATAGTTAAGAAAGGGCATACTTGTAGATTGTAATCAGACCTTGAGTGTCCCACTCTTGTCTGAAGGATTAAGAGGCATTTATGTTAGTAAATGTAAGTAGGTATCTTTAAATTCTTAGATTACACAGTTTTAAGAGATGGAGGGAAACGAGATATAGACACCCTCATATTGTATCATTTATAACATTAGCAAGGTTATCAATCAAGAGAGCATAGGAGAGCAGAAGCAGAGAGATGTGTAGAGTAAAAACCCATGTACAAAAGTTCTGGATTGATATAAAGATCTTTAGTTCAGACTCATGGTGTTCAATTGCTTTCTGTGTCTGTACATGCTGATTGATATATGCTTGTTTACTCTCTGTTATGCATTTTCTTTGATGCGTGAAGGTATGATTTCATATTAAATGTCTGAAATCTGAAGAGAGGGAGAGTAAGGAATGAGTTTCAATTGTTTCTCTGTCTGAGCGAGATTTTTCCTGCAAGGAGTGCAGTGAAATTGTCTGCAAGGTGTGCATTGATAGAAAATAGAGTTCGTTTCTAAAAGCTCAGAAGGGATAACATTGTTCTCATTTTCGTAGAAGTGCAAGTTAAGCACAGGAGCCGTGCAAGGAGTGCACGAGCCGAGAGAAGAATCTCAGAGTTTGCAACCTGAGGGAGTTGTTGAAAAAATTGTTGTTGTAGGGAGTGCACAGAGTCGAAGAGGTTCAAATACTAGAGTGTATTTGAATAAGTGCTGCAAGGAGTGTGCATAGGAATTATCCCCAAGGGACTTGAGGATTTTTCAACCAAGTTCAAGAGGGATAGGATCTTCGAAGTTGACGAAGAGAAACTCAAGAAGAATTAGTGCCGTAAAGTGTTGAAAGGAGGCGCAACGAAGTTGTTTTGCAAGAGGACAAGTTTTGTAAGGGAATACTATGTTCACTTAGTAGGATTTGTCAAGGAGACATTGGATGGTCAAAATTCTCCGAGGGAAATTCGCGAAGTCCCGAGAACCGTCAGATCTTGCAGAGGAGTAAGGAGGGTTACGGTGAGTGTTTTTTTTTCAAAGTTTAAGCTTAAGGGAGAATAGAGGCATAGGATTTGAGCCAACAGGGGTCGTTGGATCACTCACGTAATCTCATTTCAGGGTTTCGTGGTTTGAAGAACCAAAAATTTAGCATCAGGATTCGTGAAGTCCAAAAACTCAAAAAAAGGTGGGAAGCTCCATTGTGGGACCCGTGTTGACGACGTGTTGGAATTTTGACATTTCGGCATATCGGTGGATAGGAAGTCGATACTTTTGTCCCAAAATTCCCAAATTCACGAGTTGCAATAAGGAGTAGTGAGGAGTTCGGGATCTCGACACTTCGGGTGTCAGGATACAAAGGAGGTAGCACTTTGGGAAGCGAAGTCGTGAAGTGTCGAAGCAGGGCACGAGGGACATGTGGCAGAACCATAAGGTGGGCCTGGGAAATAGACAGGAGGACACATGTCACCTAGTGGAAGGATTCAACACTACGTTGACTTCTCACGTCTCAGGGATTCATGAGATAAGAGCATGAGAGCTTGACATTGAAACTCGCGAAGTGGCAAGTTGCAAGAAGTGCGAAAGGAAAGTCAACCTTCGCTGACTTTCAAGTCTCGGAGGATCTCACATGGAAGGAATGAGAGTTCAATCTTTGAACTCACGAAGTGGCTAGAAATGAGAGGAGCTAGTGTTAAGCTCAGCCGATGGTCACGTGAGGAAGGCGCTGACAAAAGGGGAGCTATACCTATTTCTTGATCTCGGGTATCGCAATATTGGAAAGGAAGAGTCGGGAGCCTCGACTCACGAACTCACGAGTTGCGAGTTGCGACAAGCACCTTTGGAATTGGGCCTTGGTCATAGCGCAGTGGTCGAATGAAAAGGTGGATCTCATGCCTAATGTTGTCTTCACAGGGGAGCTTCCAAAAGGACCTGTGGATCGATTGAATTGAGATTCCAGCAAGGAATCAAAAGAGCTGATTTGGCTCAAAGGAGATAGAGAATGATCCTGTGAGTGGATCTCGGTCTAAGGGTCGAGAGGTCTACGTCAGTTGTGGTATCAGAGCACATAAATATTTATTTTCTTTCTGTAGCAGGGAATGGAAGAATCTCAGCCATGTCGCCAAGAAGAAGGGATAGGTAAACACCTGATCCACTAGAGGAAAGGGAAATTCCAAGAGGAAGAGGTAGACAGGTGCCAAATCCATCCATGGAAAGAGATATACATGACCTATGTGCTAGAGTCATGGACATGGAAATAAAGCAGAGGTGCACAACCGGTGTTGGACATGTCAGTGAATCTGAAAGTGAATATGAAGCTGGACATGAAGGAGAAGAAGTTACAGCAGAAGATGAAGCAAATGAATGCCTGATTAGGGTTGTTGCAAGAATGGGTGCTAGGGAAAAAATGGATATTCTAGTACACTGAAGGATTTGAGAATTTGAGACAGAAACTGATGTCAGTGAAGGAGTACACTGAAGAATTCTATAGGCTGAACATCAGGACAGGTCATTGGGAAAGTGATGATGAAAAGGTTGTGAGGTACATGAATGGTTTGGGATATGACATTCAAGATGAGATGAGCATGATGAGCATCCGAATGGTGGAAGATTCTTATTAGATGGCTCTAAAAGCTAAAGAGAAGCTGAGATGAAAACAAGGTCAAAGAGGCCGAGGTAGAAGTCAAGCCAGAAACAAATCAGTTTCCCAGGATAAAAATCAGAAACCTAAGGAAGAGTGGAAGAAACCTCAAACTCAAACTGAGAGAGGTGGAAGCTCACAGAGAGGGCAGTATACCGAATAGATAGGTCAGTATGCTAATGGAAACATTTTTTCTCGTACCAAAGGTAGAGGAAGAGGAAGAGGTGGAGTGGTGAAATGGTTCACATGTGGAAAGGTCGGACATAAATCTTATGAGTGTCCAAACAGAAAGAAAGAAGGTGGTGAAACTCACATTGCTGAAGCATAGAGGCGGAATGTTGAGGTAGAGGATGCTAAAGGTGGAAGATCGTTGATGATGCGAAAATTTCTCTTAACACCAGAGAAGGAGGTAGAAAGTCCAGTGTCTCGGACTACTTGCAAGACCAAGGAAAGGGTATGCAAAGTCATCATGGACAGTGGTAGCATAGATAATCTCATTTCTACAGAGATGGTAGAAAAGATGGAGCTAGAGACGATTGAAAATCCAAGCCCATACAGAGTTTCATGGCTACAAAAAGGACATCAGGTAAATGTCACTAAACAATTTTTAGTTGAGTTTAAAATAGGAAGGTATAAAGATGAAATACTCTATGATGTTATTCTGATGGATGTTTGTCATCTATTGCTGGGTAGACCATGGCAATATGACATAAATGTGATTCATGATGGGAGGAAGAACACATACACCCTAGAGAAAAATGGGAGAACTCACGTGCTATTGCCAATTAAGGATAAGGAAGTAAAACCTGAAGTAAGCAATGTTGTACTTCTCATCAGTGGGAAGGAACTTCTTACAGAGATTAAGAAGAAGGAGTAACCGCAATTCATTGTGGTCAGGAAGCCTAAAATGGTTTTAACCGGTACAAGGGTAGATGATTTATCAGAAGCGGTTCAAAAACTATTGGAAGAGTTTGCTGACATAGTAGTGGACAAACTACCTCGTTTGTTGCCACCGATCAAAAGTGTGAGTCATCATATTGATCTCATACCTGGAGCTAGTTTACCAAACAAAGAAGCATACAAATTGATGCCACAGGAGAATGAGGAAGTCAAAAGACAGGTCCAGGACTTAATGGACAAAGGATTGGTTAGAGAAAGCTTGAGTCAGTGTGTTGTTCCGACAGTGCTCAGTCCGAAGAAAGACGGAGGCTAGAGGATGTGTACTGAATCGAGAGAAATCAACAAGATCACCATCGGGTATAGATTTACATTGCCAAGAATGGATGATTTTATGGATTGCTTGAGTGGAGCCAATTTTTTTCCGAAGATTGATTTGAAAAGTGGATATCATCAGATTTGTATGAGAGAAGGTGATGAATGGAAGACAACATTCAAGATTAATGAAGGGTTATACGAATGGCTTGTTATGTTGTTTGGCTTAACGAATGCGCCAAGTACCTTCATGAGGTTGATGAATGAAGTCTTGAATGATTTCATTGGAAAATTTGTCATTGTGTATCTTGATGACATACTAATTTTCAATAAAACAGAGATAGAGCATCTGAAACATTTGGCCACAGTGATGAAGAGATTACAACAAGAGAAGTTGCTGATAAACATGAAGAAATCCTCATTCATGAAGACAGAGCTCATTTATTTGGGGTTTGTTATTTCTGCAGATAAGTTGAGGATGGATCCAGATAAAGTGGAGGTGATTAAGAATTGGCCATCACCGAAAAGTATATTTGAAGTTCGAAGTTTTCATGGATTGGCTAGTTTCTACCGGAAGTTCATCAAGAATTTTAGTGGAATTAGTGCACTGATGATGGACACAGTGAAGAAGAGACACAAGTCTTTTCACTGGACAAAAGAGGCGGAGAAAAGATTCAATTTGTTGAAAAGGAAAATCACGGAACAACCAATTTTGGTGTTGCCAGATTTCAAAAAGACATTTCAAGTCAAATGTGATGCAAGTGGATTTGTAATAGGGAAAGTCTTGAGCCAAGAAGACAGGTCGATATCATACTTCAACGAGAAGCTAAATGAAGCCAAAATAAAGTATTCCACGTATGACAAGGAGTTCTATGCTATTATTCAGGCATTGAATAAATGGAGACACTATTTGATCCCCAAGGAATTTGTCTTATACAGTGACAATCATGCTTTGCAATTTGTGACTGAACAGGAGAAGTTGAATCAAAGACATGTTAAATGGGTTAAATACATGCAGAAATTTACTTTTGTAATTAAGCATATTTTTGGAACTGCTAACAAAGTTGTTGATGCTTTGAGTAGGAAATGTTTGTTGTTGTAGGAGTTCAGAGTCAAAACACCGGGTTTTGATGATCTCAGGAACATGTACAGAGATGATCCAGATTTTAAAGAGGTGTATGAAGTAGCTGAGAATCCAATTCTCAGGGACAGGAGTCAATGGAAAAAATACATGATCCAGGAGGGATTACTGTTTAAGGGTAATCAAATTTGTATTCCAAAATGTTCCATGAGGGAGAATTTGTTGAAGGAGAAACATAATGGAGGATTGGCTGGAAATTTCGGTTATGATAAGATGTTCTCAAAGTTAAACGAGTCATATTTTTGGCTAGGAATGAGAGAAGATGTCAAACGATTCATGGATAGGTGTAGAATTTGTCAACATTCAAAAGAAAAGAGACAGAATGCAGGCTTATATCAACCGTTACCCATACCTGAGAGGCCGTGGGATGTAGTCAGCATGGACTTCATATTGGGGCTGCCAAGAACACAAAGAGGGTTTGACTTGATCTTTGTAGTGGTGGATAGATTTTCTAATATGGCACATTTTATACCATGTCAAAAAACCAGTGACACAACTCACATTGCGAATCTGTTTTTCAAAGAAGTTATTCGACTTCATGGCTTACCAAGGAGCATAGTTTCAGATCGAGACACCAAGTTCGTGGGACACTTCTGGAGACCCTTATGGAAAAAGCTAGGAACGAACTTGTTGTTCAGTTCAGCTTATCATCCTCATACGGATGGACAGACAGAAGTTGTGAATAGGAACTTGGGAGACTTGTTGAGGAGTTTGGTGACTGAACATCACAGTTAGTGGGACAATATTCTGCCACAGGTGGAATTTTCTTATAATGATTCAATCAATAGAAGCACATGGCAGAGTCCATTCCAAATTGTTTATGGGACACAACCAAGAGGATTTTCTGAACTGAGGGATTCAGAACAGGATGAGATAAGAAGTGCTAGTGCAAAATATTTTGCCGAAGCAATGAAGGAACTTCACAGCCAGGTGAAGGAGCGATTGAAAAACTCGAGCCAAGAGTATAAGCACAGAGAAGATCAACACAGGAGACAACTTCAATTTGAGGTTGGTGATTTGATTCTAGCACATCTGAGAAAGGAAAGGTTCCCGAAGGGGACATATAACAAACTAAATATGAAGAAGATTGGACCATGTAGGGTCTTGAAGAAATTTAGGGCAAATGCTTATGAGATTGAATTACCCGATGGGATCAGAATTTCTCCGATGTTCAATGTCTCATATTTGTACCCATACAAAGCTGGAGTAGATAGTGAACAATCAGAGGTTCAGTGGAAAAAATAGATGCCAGTTGCAGAGAAACCACATATAAAAAGTATACTGGAAAGCAGAGTTAGTAAGAAAACCAGGAGAAAGGAATACTTTGAATACTTGGTCAAGTGGAAGGGAAATCTAGTTGAGGATGCTAGCTGGGAGAATGAAACAAAGATTCAAAAGCATGGATAGACCGTGCGAGAGCTCATGGATAGGAGCCCATGAAAATTTTCAAGCGAGGGAGTATGATGCAGGAGCATCGCCAACAACAAGTGAGCGTGGGACAAACGCCAACGCATTTTGGCACATGATGAATTGTTTGAAATGTTTTGAAGTTTGATATGCCAAACATAAATGAAATAGTTAAGAAAGGGCGTACTTGTAGATTGTAATCAGACCTTGAGCGTCCCGCTCTCATCTGAAGGATTAAGAGGCATTTATGTTAGTAAATGTAAGTAGGTAGCTTTAAATTCATATATTAGACAGTTTTAAGAGCTGGAGGGAAATGAGATATAGACACCCTCATATTGTATCATTTGTAACATTAGCAAGATTATCAATCAAGATAGCATAGGAGAGCAGAAGAAGAGAGCTGTGTAGAGTAAAAATCCATGTACAAAAGTTCTGGATTAATATAAAGATCTTTAGTTCAAATTCATGGTGTTCAATTGCTTTCTGTATTTGTACATGCTGATTGATATATGCTTGTTTACTCTCTGTTATGCATTTGCTTTGATGCGTGAAGGTATGATTTCTTATTAAATGTCTGAAATCTGAAGAGAGGGAGAGTAAGGAATGAGTTTCAATTGTTTCTCTGTCTGATCAAGAGTTTTCCTGCAAGGAGTGCAGAGAAATTGTTCGCAAGGTGTGTGTTGACAGAAAATAGAGTTTGTCTCTAAAAGCTCAGAAGGGATAACATTGTTCTGATTCTCGCAGAAGTGCAAGTTAAGCATAGGAGTCGTGCAAGGAGTGCGCAGGCCGAGAGAAGAGTCTCAGAGTTTGCAACCTGAGGTAGTTGTTGAAAAGACTGTTGTCGCAGGGAGTGCACAGAGTCGAAGAGGTTCAAATACTAGAGTGTATTTGAAGAAGTGCCACAAGGAGTGCATGCAGGAATTATCCCCAAGGGACTTGAGGATTTTTTAACCAAGTTCAGGAGGGATAGGATCTTCGAAGTTGACGAAGAGAAACTCAATAAGAATTAGTGCCTTAAAGTGTTGAAAGGAGGCGCAGCAAAGTTGTTTTGCAGGAGGACAAGTTCCGTAAGGGAATACCGTGTTCGCTTCGCAGGAGTTGTCAAGGAGGCATTGGATGGTCGGAATTCTCTAAGGGGAATTCACGAAGTCCCGAGAATCGTCAGATCTTGTAGAGGAGCAAGGAGGGTTACGGTGAGTGTTTTTTTTTTTAAGTTTAAGCTCAAGGGAGAATAGAGGCGTAGGATCTGAGCCAACAGAGGTCGTTGGATCACTCACGTAATCTCATTTCAGGGTTTCGTGGGTTGAAGAACCGAAAACTTAGCATTAGGATTCGCGAAGTCGCAAAGTCCAAAAACTCCAAAAAGGAAGGAAGTTTTGTTGTGGTACTCGTGTTGACGACGTGTCGGAATTTCAGCATTTCGGCATATCGATGGATAGGAAGTCGAGACTTTTGTCCCGAAATTCCCAAAGTCACGAGTTGCGATAAGGAGTAGCGATGAGTTCGGGATCTCGGCACTTCGGGTGTCGGGATACAAAGGAGGTAGCACTTCAGGAAGCGAAGTCTCAAAGTGCTGAAGCAGGGCACAAGGGACATGTCATAGAACCACAAGGTGGGCCCAAGAAATAGATAGGTGGACAGACGTCACCTAGTGGAAGGAGTCAACACTCCGTTGACTTCTCGCGTCTCAGGGATTCGCAAGATAAGAGCACGAGAGCTTGACATTGAAACTTGTGAAGTGTCGAGTTGCGAGAAGTGAAAAAGGAAAGTCAACCTTCGCTGACTTTCAAGTCTCATAGGATTGCATAAGGAAGGAACGAGAGTTCAATCTTTGAACTCACGAAGTGGCAAGAAGTGAGAGGAGCTAGCGTTAAGCTCAGCCGGTGGTCATGCGCGAAAGGCACTAACAAAAGGGGAGCTATACTCATTTCATGATCTTGGGTATCGCGAGATTGGAAAGGAAGAGTCGGGAGCCTCAAATCACAAACTCACAAGTTGTAAGTTGCGACAAGAGCCTTTGGAATTGGGCCTTGGTCATAGCGCAGTGATCGCACGAAAAGGTGGAGCTCATGCCTAGTGTTGTTTGCACAGGGGAGATTTCGAAAGGACCCGTGGATCGATTGAATTGAGATTCCAGCAAGGAATCGAAAGAGCCAATATAGCTCAAAGGAGATAAAGAACGATTCTGTGAGAGGATCTTGTTCCAAGGGCCGAGAGGTCTATGTCACTTTGCCTCTTCAGCCAGTTTCTTGGCTTTTGCTTCATTAGCTAGTCTCTTTGATTCTTCGTCCTCTGCTAGATTTTTAGCTTCTTCTTCTTTATTCTTTTGTAGAGCGTCATAATGTGCCACACACTCATGTTCTATCATTTTCTTCTCCTCAGTCTATCTTATTTGATAATCTAGCTTAGATTGGAGTCTTTTTTGTTCAAGTTATTTTTCTTTTTTGGTATTCTCTTGTTCTTTGACATTTCCTATATCTTATTCTTGCTAACACAACTTTTGGAATTGGGCTAAAGTTTCCATATTCAATTCTTCTTATTAGATATCAATTTCTCTCTTTGTAGCATCATTGGGAAATTGGTGCAAGACTTCATCATACGAGAGTACTTTAAATTTAACCTCCTCAAAATCAACAATGTGATATTTGGATGAGTGAGGCTGACAGATCTGACATGACTAATAGCTAGCTCATGAGGATCATGGTGCTGGCATGAAATTGATTAGAGAAGGGTCCTTCTTAGGTTACCAACAAAAGGCACTGAGTATTCTAGAGTGATGGAATTTTCATCTCCTCCGAAGAGAAGTCTCACCCGAAGCACAACCAAGAAATAAAGATAGGGAAGGGAAAGGAGAATACTTAGGTGGGTTTCCAGAATCTTCAAGATTCACCATGATCTTATGAAAGACAAAATAACCACATAACTGATCTGAACTCATTCAAACTAGAAATAATGACACTCAAGTATGAAATCATTTGTAAACAACGACAACATATTGATCTTATCAAGCATAAAGAAGTATTGTAAGGAGACAATGCATAAGCATACACACAAAATGACAAAGTAATTTCAAAATTTAGGTCCTTCCATATTTATTATCAGAAGATATTCTCAGGTACAATCTCATAGATACATATGAAGACTCTGTTACAAGCTTCTGGCTCTAGACTCATTTCACATGGCTCTAACTACCGTTTTCCCCAAAATGTATACAAGTTACAGTCACAAAACCCTTTCTCTAGCTGCGCACTTTATACCATCTATGAAAAAACTCTACAGACAAGCAACTACACCCAACCATATCGAGAAATAAAAACAAAAACCAAACCTTTTCACACTAATATGCATCTCATATATAGGATAAGTGGGATCTTCTAGCTTTGGGCTCCGCATGCTTTCTTGTTCTTGTTCTGTTGTAAATGTTTTTGCCTTGTTGGAATTGCGCTCTCCCTTTTCGCAACCGATTTCCATTTCATTTCTTGCTTCACTTTCCAGCTTCTTTTGTAGCTTGCACAACTCGTTCTTGATAAAAATTGGGACTGTATTCATTCTTGCACAACTCCAAACCAAAAATGAAGGGCCCAACAAGCTCCGACCACAAGCCTTGACTCGCCCTCGAGTCAAGTACTTGGATCCTTCAGGAATTCTAGGAGTGCCTGTTGCTTTCCTTTGTCTTCCTTCTCCTCTTTTCCTTCATCTTCTTCTTGCACTTTCTCCTTTTCCACCTATTAAAATGAAGGGCCCAACTCTAGGACCAAATCTAAGGCTCGCTTCTTAAGTTCCTGGAAACTCCTCATTTTATCCTGAAACTTCCTGGTAAGGAGTGAGGCTTTGACTACAAATTGCTAAGTCACATCTGTGATGCATCCTTTAGGCTTGGATGCAACCAGGGAGTTCCATTCAGAGTCGGTTGTAGCATCTAAATGATGCATTTTCATATACACTGTTTGAACAAGAGGTCGAAATTCGCGTAGATCTTTCTTGGCTACAGATTGTGCTTCAAATAGAGTGTTCAGCTCATTGTCTGCTTGATGGATTTGATCAAATTTATCTTGTTGCTCCATTAGATCCATGGTGACCACAAATTATTCATTGAGCAATTAGATTCTTTCACGCACCTCCACCAGAGTTTGATTATGCCTTGCTATAATTCCCATCTAGTCGCTGAATTCATGAAATATTCTTGTGCATTTGGTTGTGCGCTTGTGTAGTGTTTCTAGAGCATTGTTACCTTCCAACACTACTTTCTCCATATGCTTATGCAACTTTCGAGGTTGATGTTTTTCTTCCTGCTGAATTTCCTGCAAATGTACTTCCAAATTCTCTACGCGAATGGTGAACTGTGACCATGCTCCTTGGAGTAGCTCAATTTGATGCTCAGGTTCTCCTACAACACTGGATTTTGGTAGTTGTGGAGCTACCTTCCTTATCTCCGGCCAGGCTTCAACAAGCCTCTCTTTGAATCTTTTCAGTTTATGCCCCCCCCGGATCTTGGTGTATTCTTCCTGTGTTCTGCATGACTGAGCAAGGATTGCTTCCTCCCTTGTGAACTATGCAGTCATTTCGGCCTGCTGGAGCCTCTGCTCTAGTTGATCAGTTGAGGCTCTGATCATTCTGACTAGTTGCGTTGTTGGCCACTGTGCAAGGTCAGCGGAAGAAGGGGTGGCTTCCCTAGGTACTTGGACCTGCAGTGGAATTCCACTAGTCATTGAATGATCAGAAGGTGTCTCCACCTCCTCTTCTCTTGTATACGGTCCTGGCACAAGAATCAATGTCAACGTCGATGGAAAGAACATTAGTACTTCTATTCTGGCCAGGCAAAGTTCCAACAACTTTGTGCACTACTGTGGGTTTTGGAGGATGAGATTAATTTTCTCCTATACTGATGTTTCATTTTTCCTGAGGCCGTATTATCTTCCTTATGAACCTCTGGTACCTCAACCTCTTTGTGGACCTCATCTTCTGGGATTGCACTTCTGATAGCACCCTCAACCTTAGTCATTGAGGAAGTGAACTGAGGAATTAGGACTTGTGGCTTCTGTACTATTTGCATCTTTGTTGAAGATGGAGTGTTTAGAATTGGCACAAAGGGTATAGTATGTTGGTTCTGGGATTCATGGTTTGGCCCAGTGATTTGTAGTCTTTGTTCAGGTAGTTCAGTTTGGACCAGTGAGTTCTGGTCTCTACTCAAGTATCTATGGGGGTTCCAAATGCATGGGTTTTGGGTCGATGGTTTGGGATGGAATGACAGTTTATTGGGGTGGAAACTGGGGTTGTAGTAGTGATCAAGGTTGTTCGGTGATGATGGTGGTGGATGGAGTGGTGTCAGGCTCAGGGTCATCCTGGATATCTATAATATGGGTTGCTCAAGCCACTGAGCGGGTGCAAGGAACGGTGGATGAAATTGGCTGGGGGTTCAAAACCTTGCTTGGGGACATCCCCATCCTGGGTTTCTTAGCCATTGGCTCTGTGATGAATGCGGAAATGAGAATTCCGTTGAAATCCTTACCTGTCAATATAGCTTGCTATGGATACTGCAGGAACATGGGTAATGTTATCTTCTTGAGATTTAGTGGCTATGTCTCTTCCTCCTCATTGGAGTTTGTATATACTCGGGCTTCTTTCTTCTATACCTCCAGACCTGAGCTCAGTCCTAGCCCTGCTTTCTGATCCCTCTTCTTCAGCAGCTCTGTAGGCAGAAGGTAATGCATCCCCGAATTGCGTGGGTTGTGTTTTACTCTGGGCCATGACATAAAATCCTTGTCGAAGGCCTCCTCATCTAAGTAGAATGGCAGCATGTGCAAGTGGAATTCTTCTCAGTTGGCATACCTTGTCCATACGAATTTATGGTGGCGTCTCATACTGAATGCAATATTCCACATGTTGCAGTTGAGCAATTCCTTTAGAATGCACAACCTCTGAGTTGCGTCGAACAACCTTTTGTACCATTTGGAGAATGCCTTGTTGTTGAAGTAAGTATTCTCTGAGTCCAACCTTGAGTGCCAAGGCTTGAATATATTTTCGAACCACCCCTTATCGGCTGACAACAATGGTCTTCCTGTAGGTGGCATCCATTTCAACAGTGCGAATGCAACCAATAAGTAGTTGTAGTTGAAAGTGCCACCCTTATCCTGTGCTTCCTCACAAGCCACCAGGAGTTCCTCCAGTAAATTACTGCACCAGTTAAATACAACGCCATTGGCACAAAAGTCTAACATTGATAGGGCATCCAATGCACACTCTCCTTTGTAATATGACCTCATGACCTTGCTAGCAATTACATAGCAACCAGTTCTGACCTTCTCGGGTAGAATGGGGTTGATATTGGATGTGTGCCCCCCCTATGTGTATGGAATCACTCATATAGACTGGGTTTCCCTTTCTTCTTTCCATTCTTTATGGGACCCTAGAAACCTTTGGACACATCCTCGCCTTTGATGGATAGTCCAATAAGATGGTGGATGTCCTCTATGTGAATTGGATATCTCCTATCCAACCATAAGCCTTTGTCGTGTACCCTGCTGATGAGAAACTTGGTACACCTTGCAACTTCTCCGGTGGTGCCGAAAACTAGAAAATCCCAGAGGTTCATAATTGTAGAGTTAAACATGTTGATGAAATCCATATTTGGCATGAACTACATGCCTCCCAACTCATCCAGAGTGACACTCCATAAAACATCGATGTTCATTTGCAAGAACATAACCTGTTCTGTCAGGTCGAGGTCAAGGAGCTTGACTTTCTCGACCTTCCCTCTGAGATCGCCCACTATCTCGACTCGGGGGTCACAGGGCTCGTCTGGTACTACATCCTTCTAAACGACACTTATGCTCCCTATAGATCTCGGCATGGTGAGTCTGAACTGTCAACAAATTCAACAGGATAAACGAGGATTGGGGATCACGACTGAGGGCCGAGGGAATGCACAGGCTTTCTCACAATTCAGAATTCACAAATTGCTATTTTTTCTCTAGAAAACAATGCATCCTACACCGAGTTCAAAGAACCTTATACTCAGGCTTAGTTGGCAAGTTCTGTAATAATTGCTAAGGCTGTCATCATTTCCCTATAGACACAACTTGGATCTGAGTTTTCCGATGGGATTGGTTAATGGGGTAATTCTATTGGGTGATTCTGGCATTTACTATGCAAGTTGGTCAGGGACGTGGCCGACTCCAGACCTTTTAGTTTAATGGATAAGAATCCTAGTGCGAATACTGATGGCATCTTCACGTATTATGACTTTATGGTATAACAGAATTCAGACATGTTACTGTAGTTGTAATAAAGGTTATGACTATACTAGGTTCGTGTGGCACATGGACTAGGAGTGCATCTAGATTCACTCCTCCTCCGACCACAAAGGGGTCCCTGTCATATTTAATGATTGCCATTAATATGTTCGTGACTCTTCTAATCCTACGTTGTTGAGTAAGAATTTCTACATCAAACAAAACTTTAGAAAGAAAAATGAAAATACATGTCGCGAAGCAACAATGCACTCTTTGACTTTATTAACTGAATTCACAGAAATTGCAAAAAAAATAAATTCAAATCTAAATACTATACATGCTCCTTTGGACTAGAGAAATAGTCCTTTATCTCAGTTCTGAGACATATAGGGTTTCAGGCGAGTGCCATTCACCCATCCTGGATGAGGTACACCATCCATTTGCGTGATTCTGACTGCTCCAAAAGGTCAGATCTCCGCAACTAGAAATGGTCCCAACCAATTCATGTGCAACTTGCTTGGATAATTTTGGTATCGATTGTCATAAAGTAGGACCTTATCTCCTTGTGCAAATTTTTTAGCCTTAATGTGCCTGTCATGCTAATATTTTTTCGTTGATTTCTCAACTGATTGATGAAATTCTGCTAAAAAACTAGTCTGTTCAATTTCTTGCAATTCCATAAGCCTCTGCGCAACTGATTCATCCTCCGACATGTGTGTAATCTATGAAATATATAAATTTTGAGTAATGAACTTTGCAGGTACCACAACCTCTTTTCCATAGACTAGCTGCAATGGAGTATACCTATGAATTTTCTTTGTGGTTGTCCTGTAAGCCCATAAAAATGTTGGGACTCTATCATCCCAATTCTCCCAGTTTGCACAACAAACCTTTGTTAATCCTCTCTCTAGAATCTTGTTAAATGCCTCTACTGTTCCATTGGCTTGCGGATGGTAGGGGATACTTTTATGATGTTGTATTAAGAACTATGTTGTAAGCTTTTCTACTTTACTACTGATAAAATGACCACCTTGATCACTAGTCATATTCCTAGGACATCCAAACCGAGTGATAATATCTTCAAAAATGAACCTAGCAGCAGTATTGGTCAAACAATCTTGAACAGATGTTTCCTCTTCCCAACGTGTAAGGTAATCATTTGCAGTAATAATATACTTTCCCTTTGAATGCTTAGTTGTGGGATTGATCAACCCAATGAAGTCAACCGCCCATTTCTCAAATGCTTGCAGAGCTCGAACTGGATGAAGAGGCAATTCATCTTGTCGTGATGGATTTCCCACTCTTTGGTAGATGTTGCAAGATCTATCATATGCCTTTGCATTCTTCAAGAATGTGGCCAACCATAATATATCTTGGAGGACTTTTTTCTCAGTGGCCTTTCCTCCAACATGGCCTCCCACAACTCCACTGTGTCACTCCCATAGTATGCCTTGTCCTTCATGATCTAAGACACATCTCCTAAGGATACTACCTAGGCCCAACATATACAATTTCCCCGCAATAAATTGATAGTTCATTTCTCTAACAACCATATGACGTTTCTGAGTTGCAGAGTACGTTTCTGGGCAAGCCCTTGCACTTAAGAAGACTGTTATGTCTTCCATGTATTTTGGTATGGCCTCAACCCAGAACAGATCTGCATTTGGGAGCTGATCATTGATTGCTATACCACTTTCTCTTGACTCTAATCTTGACAAGTGATTAGGCCCCACGTTACATCTTCTAGGTTTAATGATTACCTCGAATGAAAATTCCTGAAACAGTAAAAACCATCGACAAATTCTTCCTTCTAGAACAGGTTTGTTAACTAGATATTTGAACACAGAATGATTAGTAAAGAACTTAAAATGAGAGCCTAACAAATAATTTCTAAACTTTTGCAGAGCGTAAATCATATCCAAACCCTCCCTTTTTGTGGTTGTATAGTTGCGCTCAGCTTGTGACAACTTCCTGCTAGCAAAATAGATAGGATGATCCATGGTTCCATCTCCTGGTTTTGCTAAGATGGCTCCCAAGGCAATACCTGATGCGTCTACATGCACATGAAATTCATTTTCCCAGTTTGGAAATATCAGTATAGGTATTGTGCTAAGATTTTCCTTCAAGATATCGAATTCTTTATCACACTCTGGGGTCCACTGAAACACTTATGACTTCTTTAGTAGATTTTCCATAGGTGCAGTAATGTTTGCATATCTTCTGATAAGACCGCGATAGTACCCTATGTTCCCTAGCATGGAGCACAACTGCTTAGTGCTCGTAGGTGGAGGCATGTTCAAAATAACTGCAACCTTGGTTGGGTCTACCAATACTCCTTCTTGGCATACTATGTGGACTAACAAATTTCCATGTGGCACACAGAAGATACACTTTCTGAGGTTCAACGATATCTGCAATTCTCTACAATTATCAAACATCAGACATAGTAGTGCTACATGTTCTTTGAATATACTGTATACCATCCAATCATCCATATAAACTTCTATAAACTTGTGAATACATTTTTGGAAAATTTTTATTACAATCCGAGAGAAAAATGCAGGGGCATTCTTTAGGCCAAAGGGAATCACATTATATGCAAATCACCCCAATTATGTTATGAATGTGGTATTTTTTTTGTATTCTTCAACAATCCTTACTTGGTGAGACCCTGAAAATCCTTCTGTAAATGAGTAAGACTCTTTCCCCGCAACATGCTCTAGCACCTCATCGGTGAAAGGTGTTGGGAAAGGGTCATGCACACAAGCATATTTAAGGCTTCTATAGTCTACACTCACCCTAATGTCCTATGCGCCTTTCTTTCTCTGGATGACTATTGGGATAACCCATTCTACTTCTTTTACTGCAAAAATGAGTCCAGCTTCTAACATCTTGTCTATTTCCTACTTAACCTTCTCTTTCACTCTAGGGTTAAGGCGATATGGTCTATGCCTTACAGGATTTGATCATGGTTTTAGTTCAATCTTCATCTATCCCATAGCTCCTTTAATCCCTTTTCGCTTTGAAAATTTCTTTGGGAATAAGTCCTCATACTCCCACAACAAGCTATGTATTTCTTGGCTAGTTTGCTCATCCCAATAGTATCCTACCATAGATATTTTAGGTTGCTCTATAGTTCCTTTGTTGACTTTATGCAACTTCAATGGATAATGATAAGAACTGTTAGTATGGCTAGGTATAATGTTCTGGATCTATCTGCTTCCTTATGTTTCCTTAATGTCTAAGTTTCTCAATTCTTCTAAGTCATCCGGGCTTTCCAAATCATTCTCAATATTATAGCATTCTATAGGTCTTTTATGTGAATCTAGGTGAAGGTTAGACTAAATTTATTGGCTATGCTTTGCACATAACACCATGTCTGTTTTCTGTTCCCCAACATCAGTAAAAAGGAATTCTTTAATTCTTTGCAAGACTACTTTAAGCTCAGGGTACTTACTTGTAAACGAGAAGTCCTTGCAAAATTGATCTACTAACGTTTTCCAGTCTCTGGTCTATCTCTTGGTTTCCTCATGCATGTACCAAGATTTTGGAATTGAACCTAGGGAATGGGGAAATACTTGAACCCATAAGAGAAATGGTATTTCCGCAACTTTCCACTGTCTTACACATTGTTCAATATGTGATTTAGGATCAGACTATCCATTGAACAATTGTACAACTTGGAAATACATCTGCATCTATGATTCTAGCTGCACCTTATCTTGAAATCTATATCATATAGCTTGCTTCACATTGTCCTAGTTCTCAACTAAGGCTTTGTGATTAGTCCACCATCTGGAAGGGGTGTCCTGGAGGGATAAGTCCAACAATAAGATTCTTTGGTCCTCCGCTATCTTTTCTTCCATGCTGACCAAAAAATTGTCAAGTTCTAAGGTACCATCGTATATTGGGTGTTCTATAACCTCAGTTCCAACCCATCTAATTGCTCTGACAGTTGCAAATATCCTTGAAAATATTTCTTATGAACCTTGATTCCAACTGTCAAATGCCATTTCTGAATCTTCGTCCGCTGATTGTATGCTCCTCCAACTTACTGATCCATAAACAATAGGATTTATGTAGTCTTCTTTCATTCATGTTGTTATGACATATAGCTAATCCAAGTCCTCTCCTTCCATATTGTTGTTCGTTGACTCCATGTATCGAGGGCCTACATACGGATCCAAGGGTTCAACCACTTTTATTCCATCTGCCTCAAATGTCATAGTGTCTTTCTTTAGGTCAATCACTGCATAGTTTTCGTAAGCCTAATCAATACCAAGTAGTGCAAGATAAGGGTCCTTATCCCCCATGATTTTAATCACCTCAAAATCAATTGCAGTCTTTACTCTTGCAACATATATTTCCACATTCTCTAGTCTTCCTATTAGAAAAATATAGTATTGATTGGCCATTCTTAGCTGGATTGGGGAATATGTCAACTAGGGTTTTCCTAGAGCTTCCCAAGTCTTTTTAAGCAATATATTAACATCAGATCCTAGATGAGAGCACAATGGCTGCCTCGGATGAGGAAAATATCTATCCATGTGGCCTTGCTCATCACAGTTGTAGAATCTACTTGGTCCTCTTCCCCCAGTTCTTCCTCCTCTAAAGTATCCTCCACTTCACCTCCTCGACCTCTTCCCTATCCTTGACGGGTTTCATTCACCCTGAATGACATTCGATCTTGTGTATCAACAAGTGCATCCAATGCTCTACACTGATTTATAGCATATGTGGTAGATGCACAAAACTCACAATGCACAGTATTCGATACTTTTGAATACTTTTGAATAATGGGGCACTTTCTTGGCCCATGCCCATGGATTCGGAAAATCTCGTAATACTCAATTAATGGCGTTGTTTGATTACCTAAAAAAGAATGATATGGGGTTGGGGTATGGAATGGTAAATTTGCGGATACTTGAGCAACTCCTCCTATGGGTCCTAGTGAGGGTCCCATCATATTCTGATGTGGTCTCATTCCCCTCATTTGTGGATATTAGTTCACCAGATTTCCTTCTGTGTAACATCTAGTACACCAGACTTGTGGTCATTCTAGTTTGGGTATCATCAATTCTTGAATATTTTCTATGAGCACTGATATTTGTCCTTGCAGTTGTACCAGATTTGTGTCTGTTGGGGGTCTGGTCACTCTCAGGCTTCCAAGATATCATGCCATGGCTTTAATCTTCATTGATTGTTCCAAGGAATCTATCAAAGTAGTTATTTGTTGTTGCATTAACGAAATCTATGTCAGAGGTAGAAATCCCTAGATATACCATTCTCTTTGATGTTCCTCATAGATAGGATGCACTAACCTCCCTATTGTTATAGTGGGAAAACCCCCCTAAAGACTACACTAGGGTTCAATCGTGCAGGAAGATCTGATCGTTTAAAGTCTCCTACTTTTTACAACTATCCCAACAGTACCCCACATTTATGCATAAAATACAAAATATAGGGATCCGGTAGCCTTATATTAAAATCCACGTCGGGTGTCGATCCCTTTGCGCTCAGTTGTTTCTTAACTACAGATATCCTCCCAAGGCCAACCTGCATTCACCAAAAGACAAACTAGAAACTATGAACATGCATTCTATATATGGATCAGTGGATTAGACATCATAAAAAAATGTAAATAAAACATAAAGATTAAAGAAATCATATGGTGGGATGGAAAACGTACTTCTTTATATTAATCTCACAAAGTCACTTACAAAATGAGACCAATGACTGCTCCTTGAACTTGGTCCTGGGATCCTCTTCACCAAGCTGCAACTGCTTCCACGTATCTTTCTCCTCGTTTAGTCTCTCTAGGGAAAAGGCATAGGCTTGCAATGGAGGAAAAAAGGTTGGATTAAGGAATTCTGGCTCAAACTCAGAATGTGGATGCAAATTCTTGGGGCAAGGGGGAATACTGAAATGGGAAGAGTTTCTTTTCTCTCGTGCTTCTTGTAGGAATGGGACCCCAACACCTTCTTTTATATGCCAAAAAGATAGTTATTTGGTTGGGTGACCGGCTATGGGAGGTCAATTGGTTAGGAAACTACCCAAAAGCCCGTATCCCCTTGCAACTTTTTATTTTTTACAAATTTTGTGAGTATGCGTGGGATGTAATGGTGTAGCTAGCATACATACGTGAGTTGTAGAGGTGCATCAATAGTGTGTACATGGACAGTAGTGGTGCAAGGTGCGTACATATTCAAAAAATTGGTTTTTAAGAAGAGTTGTTCATTGATAGCTTGGAAAAAATAGCAAGTAATATGGAATGATGTCAGGTATGCATGCATGGTACAATTTAGGGTTATAACAGATGCCCCCTAATTTGTGAGGTCATGAGAGCATCTGATGGCCGAAATACATTACAAATCTTCACCAACGTACGAAGCGAGTGAGCCCAGGACCAAAGTTTGGGAGGTGCCATCTGTAAAATATCAATTGTTTCACCAAGGTGGGCATACCCATGCTCGGGATGAAAATAAATCATGGCTTCCAATTAAATACAATACATATCCATGTCATATATACATCTCAAAATCAAAAGATATACATGTATAGTATCCATCTTCAAGAATCTAATGACGTCTGATGGCTGGAGATGAGGCCTTCAGAGCTCGAGCAACAACTTCAAGATATTTAAAACTCGGGTAGGAGTGTAATATGAGTGTATGAACTCACTACCCATAGGTCTCCGATGGCTTGTTGGGAACAAATAAGAGGATCTCGGTGATCAGGTAGAGAACTTCATTGATTTCGAACAAGGACTTTATTGGACTTTTGGGATGGTCAGGCATGAGGTCAAGAGACAAATTGTAGAAGGCATGACTCAAGTTAGGTAAAAATTCCCTTGGACAATAACACGACAAATGATGAGACTCAGGCAGCATGGAATTGACATAAGGTCACGATGCAGGAGGCAATGCAAACTCTCCATGTGTTTGGAATAATAACCAAATGGAGGAGGAAACAACTCTATGTAGCGATAACAACTTCCTAAGGTCATATTAAATCCCAGAGCTTGAAGAACAAATGGAAGGATGTGCTTTGTCCAAGGGAGACTCATTGTGCTACCAACAAAAAGAAAATACTTTTCCCATCCTCTTGTTGGGGTGTATTTGATTTTTTTTTCTTTTTCAATAATTTTGAAAAGCTTGAAAAAGAATAAGAGAATTCTACGCTACAAAGGAGGAACGAGTGTCGCAAACATACTAGTTCCAGGCCCAAGGAACATATTGATGCTCATAGCAAGGAGACATATGCAGGAAAATGACACTCGAAAAAATTCCTCCATGGGTCAAGGTGTCAAAATGCAGAAGCAAAGTGATATAGGGCTTGCATATAAGGTATGCTTCAAATGGTTTAGTTGAGAGAAACATGGATCCAGCATTAGGCCAAAGACGCAGGAATGAAAATGTGATTGATAGGACACAATAATAACGTCCTTCAATGTAATTTTAATGAGCCCAAAGAAGGTAATATAGGTGGTTTTTCATTTTTAGAGATCTGAAAAAGCGTAAAAGAAGACTCCACTGGGGTACATTTTATGAAGGAAGTCTAATCGGTTCAAAAAAGGGGTAAACTAGCACCGAAAAGACGTATATTCAAATCCATTTTCACGAGTGTGACAAAGACAAGATCACTTGGCAATATTTTCAATTTTAAGGAGTCTGAAAAGAGCTTAACTATGGACTCGTTGCCTTTTTCTAGATTTAGTCTCCTTAGCCTGAAAAAGTGAAATTTACTTAGAAAAACTCTCCAGGCAAGACGAATCTCCCGAGGTGTACCTTTTTCCTTCTTAATCTATAGGCCAGAAAAGGGGTAAAATCATGCCCATATATGTTTTACTGAACCAATTAACGAGTGTGAAAGAACAAGGTCACTCGACGATCTTTTTACTTTTAAGGAGTCTGAAAAAGAGCTTAACTATGGACTCTGTATGGGATGTTCTTCTGGACCATTTTAACAAGTGTGAAGGAACAAGGTCACTCAGCCATATTTTCACTTTTAGGGAGTCTGAAAAGGAGCTTAACTATGGACTCTGTGGGGGTTCCTTTTTCATAAATTTAGTCCCTCAAGCCCGAAAAAGGGTTAAACTTATACCTGAGAATACTCTTCTAGCGAACCGATGTTCCTAGAGCATACCTTTGTTCGTACAATTGACCATCTGGGCTGAAAAAGGGGTAAACTACCACCGAACAGACATGCCTTCATGTTTTGGTTTGACGAGCATGAAGGACAACAAGATTGCTCGACAATCTTTTCATGTTTATAGAGTCTGAAAAAGGCTTAAAGAAGACTCGTTTTCATTTGGGAGTCCCGAGGGTGAGGTCAAAAGTGATGTTGTATCATGCAAATGAGGCTCACTCTCGTAATCGGGACAAAACTAACAAGATCTCCCAAACCTAAATTCATTAACAACAACATGGACACCAAAATCAATGAGGATCTAACTAGGACATCCATGTAGAGGTAGGCTCTACCACTAAACTACAACACTTCTAAAGCAACAATGATGGTTCGCTATTGCAATTTGGTGGGATCGATCCTATGGCAAAGAGGAAAAAATAATGAGATGCAACAAGTGGAGGTGGAATCCTAACTTAAATGCAAAAAGTTGGAAAAAACGACTTTTCACCAAAGGACCTCTTAAAATGTGACCCATCTCTCAAAAATTGTTCCAAACCAAAAGCGAAGTATATCATGACATCTCCTGAGAAACTCAAGAACCAAGATAAATGATTTTCAATCCAGAAAAAATGACAAAAGGGTTCAAAAAATGACAAAAAGGGGCCAAAAAGTCTATAAATAGAAGCTGGAAGCTCATTATCACCATTGCAAATTGAGAATTGACCAAAAATCCAAAAACACCCCTTTGCTAAAAGATTTGATTCCAAAAGCTTCAGAGGACGAAACGAACTTCCATTCGGACCAAGTAAGTACAAACTAGCTCCTCTTGCATTTCCATTCTTCCTTATTTCATTTCTTTTAGTTTTGGGGGGGGAGTGCACCTCTAAAAAATGTTGTCCCTACGTGTACGTAAGCTATCAAAGGATAGCCTGTGTATGCTCGTGGGAAAAAACAATCTGCCTGCGTGCATACGTGACTGTGTCTAAAACATCCTGCGTACACCCTAAAAAAGGTGGAAAAATAAAAAATGCAAGAGTTTAACTCTCCATGAACTTGTCATTTTGCAGGATGTATGTCCATTGGAGAGAGAGGGAGCATGAGGACATAGATATTTTTTTCGATGAGGACCCTACAACTATGGCTGCATTGAGACAATGCGGTTTGTGGAAGTTCTTTTGGTGTGTGTTTCTGAGGGCACAACACAGGCTGTTGAATGCCTTGGTGGATTACTAGCACCCCAACGTTGAGGCATTTATGCTAGAGGGGTAGTCATTGAATCCAATGACTGAAGATATCTACCTTTTGACTGGCCTCTCGAGAAGTGGAGAATCAGTTAACTTGTGTAATTTTCCCTTCGGGCCTCATAACATTGTCAAGTTGATCGGCCTATATTGCGAGGCGAGCACTGAGAAGGTAGGTTCTCAGGTGCCTATCCACAAGATTTCCATCCTATCACTAAAAGTGATAGTTATACTTATTGGGTAGATCACTAGATCCATAGATTTACATCAGGCTTCCCGGGTGCACATACATTGTGCAGTGCAGTGCTTGAATGCATGAATTTTTGACTGGAGTACAACCATGCTAGACTGCATGAAGAGACAACTCACCGAGTGTTGCGGGTGGGAGAACAAAACTTCAGGTTTGGGACTATCTTGTGCTCATTCTTCTTCTTTGAGAGTACCCAGTCTCAGTCCATGAGAGACATTGCGAGTGCATGTGGCCTCCGCCCCAGCAGTGTGTATATGAGCGAGATTGCTGCCACGTCAGGGGCGTGGAAGGACCATAGAGGCCTTCGACGATTTTTTTTTTTACTGGTGGGAACGAAAGATTCTGGTGATAGAGGACTACCCCTATGTCGGGATCAACTTTTCCAGGGACTCGAACATGCCTGTACCTCCTGGAGAGGAGTGAGGAGAGCTAGGTACGCTTGTTTTTAAGTTATTTAATTTTTATTTTCTTTTCATTTATATCATGTTTTTTATGTGTACTAGAGTAATTGACAAATGTGTATCTATTATGTAAATATGTGGGATTGGTGAATCCAACAGAATTCATGAGGACCAAGCGATTTCCTTGACCAGAGGTAGTGCCAGCCACGACCGCCAGACCATCAACAGCAGTAGTAGTGGGACCTCCAGCTGGAGAGGCTGAGAGAGTATTGAGATGGGTGGAGAAGAACCTCACCATGCTCACTCCCACCATCGATGCAGACTCACATAGTTGGGGTGCCACAGACCTGGGTTCAACTCTTCTGTCATTTGGCAAACGTCATTGTTCACTATGGCAGGGCCAACATGCCCCACCCTTAGCTAGGATGGACTACTTACGTGTCGAGGGAACTTTTTGTATATTTTTTAGGGCATAAGCCCTGTGATGCTTACTAGATATCTATTTTTGAGGTGCTTGTGCCCACCCACCTATGTACTCTGATACCTTTGATATATATATGCATATTTACATATTTTTATGTCTTATGGATTAATTCTATTTACAAAAGTATTTTACATGTGTATGTGTGTGTTTTTTCTTACATGTGTGCAATATTCCAATCTAATACATGATTAGCTAGAGTATCTCTTATTTGATTCAATCTCCTAGGAACATGAATATACGTAATGTAATCAAAGCTTCGTTCTAAGAGACATACCCTAAGGAATCATCGGTGAAGAGTAGGATCGTAAACGCGGTAAACCCCATTTAACTGGAACACAACCAATTGTGCATCTAAGTAGACCCGGAGATGAGAGATACCATGTGACAAAGAATCACAAAGAAACTCTATTACTACATTATATTCGGAAACATTGTTTGTGGTGTCACCTAAACAGATACCTCCTGAAGATAAAAACTATCCCTGAGGTGTGAAAATCACCCAAGTTATGAAAGCAAGCCTCCAAGTGTGTCAGCTAGTGACATCCGTGAACCCAACAAACACCTCTGATTCACTTGGCATCTGCCACAGTGAAAAATATGACATAAAAAATGACACGTCCATAAAAAAAAAAGACAAAAATATAACTGTATAAAAACTATACATATGTACAAGAAGTCACCCAAGGTGACCGACCTATGAGTAATACTTCTTGAGGTAGAGCCCATTTCTAGGCTTCACCAAATAATTTCCCTCAAAGTCCACCAGACGATAAGCACTCTTCTTTAAAACCTCCTTCATGATGAAAGGTATGAACCGCATGGGTTTGAACTTGCCTGCCCCCAGGGGATCCTTATCTTGGTCATAGACTAAGACAAGGTCAGCTTCAGAGAAAATCTGAGGACGAATGGACCGATCATACTGACACTTGACTTTTTGTTTGTGGGCCTCATTAGCCAAGGCTTCCTCTCGACGCTGCTCATCGAGCTGCTCGAGATATAATAAATTCTCTTCAAGTGGTGAAGTGTTTGGCAATAAATTTACTGCCAACTTTAGCGATGGGATCTAACACTCTATAGGAAAGACTGCTTCCAATCCATAAACGAGTTGAAAAGGTGAGAAACCGCTTACAGTCTTAATAGACATTCAGTAGGCCCATAATGTCGAATATAACATAAAATTCCAATTTGACTTGGTCGAATTGATTGTTCACTTCAGAATAGTCTCGAGGGACTTATTCACAGCTTCCACCTGACCATTCACTTGTGGGTAATAGGGTGATGAATGTTCTTTCCTCAACCCAAGCTTTGATGTTAACTCGAACATCATCTTATTCTGAAAGTGACTACCATGGTCAGTGACAATCTCTTTCGGGATGTCGAACCTTGCTATTATCTAGTTAAACAAAAAGAGATTTGTTGTTTCGCCATCATATTTGAACGTTGGTATAGCCTCGACCCACTTTGTGAAGTAGTTGACTGCTAAAATGATGTAACAGTGCCCTCTGGATGAAGGGGTGTTTCATGTAGTATAATCAATCCCCCACTTGGTGAAGGGGCCAACAGTAATGATGGGAAATATGGGAGTGGGGTGTGCCCTCATCTTCCATGAGAAGATCTAACATGGGTGGCACTTCTTGACCGATTCAACGCAATCTTTGATCAACATCAGCCAAAAGTAACCGGCTCGTAAAATATTTTGGGCTATTGCCAACCCAGATAAATGACCACCACATGCTCTGGTGTGGCAATCGTTAAGAATGATTTATGCTTCCTCATGAGTGAGGCACCGATGAAGGATGCAATCTACACCTCAATGATACAAAGTGTCCTTAAGTATGAGATAGTTTTTTTCCTGATGGCATATACGTCGACTCTCATCAAGAGAAGCATAGGTGTGGAACTTCAAAGTCTAGAGATAGACTAGTATATCTCCATACCAGGGATTCGAAGATGCGATAAGAAACATATCTCTTTTAATTGGTGATTCTTCGGGCATAACATCACCTAACTCGACCGAAAGTTCCAAGATGAGTTCCGCAAAGACCAATGACTTTTTGGATTTCGCCGAAACAAAATCCAAGTCAAATTTATGGAGGATAACTATCCATATACTAATATTTCCGCCAATTACACGTATTAGAATGAATTCATAATGATAATGACGGTAGTCTTGCGAAATATGATATAGTGACGGAACCATTGGACAGCATGCACTACTGCCAACGCAAGTTTCTCAACATGTGAGTAGTTTCATTCTGGTCCAACCAGGCCTTGGCTCAGGTACTAAATGACATATTCTTCAAGAATATCATCCTCTTGAACCAAGACCATACTGATGGTCAACTTTGTAGTGGCCAAGTACAATGAGAAATATTTATTATAATTAGGTGGTTGAAGTAGAGGGGCAGACATGAGGGCACGTTTCAATGCTTCGAAAGAGCATTGAGTAGCTTCATCCCAATAGAAAGGAATGTCCTTCTTTAGTAAATGCAAAAGCCCTTTATTGATCTTGACATAGTTTGCAATGAAACGCTAGAGAAAATTGGATTTTCCCTATAAAATATGACGCTGAGGGACTGTGCACGGGGGAGGCAATTGAACTATCGCCTCAACCTTTAGAGGATTGACCATGATCCTTGTTGTCAAAAATATGAAACCTAACAAATGACCCGACGTCACGCAAAAAATGCACTTGTTTGGATTCAAGAGAATATGATAGTAGTGACATCACTCAAATATAAGTCGAAGGTGTGCAGGATGATCAAATCTCTTACAAGATCGTGATGCTAAATCATCGAGATAAGCCTCAACTATGTGTTTGAGATCGTGTAAAGAAAGAGACATGGCCCACTGAAATGTAGCTCCATCATTCTTCAAGCCAAAAGGCATCTTCCGATAAGTGAATGTACCCCATGGACATATAAAAGCGGTTTTGTGTTGATATTCGGGCTTGATCTGTATCTGGTTATATCCCGAGAAACTGTCCATGAAAGAAAATACATCACACCCTGTGCATTCATCAATAATCTTGTCAGTGAATGGGGTGGGTAAATTATCCTTTGGACAGGCCTTGTTCAAGTCCCGAAAGTCCGTACATACGCGAATCATACCCTACTTTTTGTTGACCGGAACGGGGTTTGACACCCATTGCATCAATTGGACAGGGTAGATGAAACCATCTTTGAGTAGTTTCTCTACTTTAGCCTTAATAACTACTGGTTTCTTAGGATTGATCAAATGAAGCTTCTACGGGACCAGCTTAGCATCAGGATACGTCGTGATTTCATGTTCGATGATTCTTGGATTAGTGCCTAGCATTTCCTCGTAAGACCAGGAAAAAATGTCGTGGAATTCTTTAAATAAATCTGTATAGATATGAATCTCCTCAGGGGAGCAATCCACTCTGAAGAAGACATTCTCCATGACGCCAGGGGTTCTGGAGATATCGATAGGTATCGTTTTAGCGATGGTTTCCATATTACCTTCCGCGTAAACTGTGTGCGTAGCCAAAATATTGATAGGACAAGATCTATCTCCAGTCATAGTCAACGTGAATTCTCTTGCCTCTATTCTTCTCAACTCTGAGAGTAAATAAGATCTGTGATGGAGATCATCCCAGGGTCTATTGGGACCAGTCATTTCCTCAATAATCACCTCATCTGAGGGCAAGACCAAGTCTAAAGAATCGGTATTAGCAGAGGAATATTGAGCCCAAATAGGCTCGAGAACTGGATGTAACTCCTGTGTAGGAGTCGGATCAGGGTCAGCAAAAGCTTCCTGGACTATAGAGTACGTAAATTCTATTGTGAACAAGGGTATGGCCATGCCATGATGCCCTATCTCTTCCATCATGGTTGATGGGGAAGGAAGGTTCCATAGATCGTTAAAGTAGGTTGTACTAAACGACGACACTTGAAACATTTCGGCCATAGGCTAGTCGGGGACAACCAATATATACTTGACATCACCAGATGGAGGTGGGTAATCGAAGGTACCCATCAAAGGTGGGCACAAACCAACCCCTACATTGACGATGTCGGGTTGATGGTTATCAATCATCGGGACCATTGATGCGCCCGATGAAGGGTCGGGATGGGAGAAGGACAACTGATCAATGAACACGATCTAGCCCTCATGTGGAAACAACAAGACCTGGAAAATGTTCACGACCACTGCATGCATAGCATAGGTCAAACTTCTTCCTAACAAGAGATTGTAGTCAAGAGGTGCATCGACCACTTCAACCCTGATGCACACAGTCTTTCCTCCTAGCTGCACAAAGAAAGAAGGAATGATTCCATGTGGTCAGAAAGAACAACCGTTGAAAGCTGTAAGAAGAGTAGGTGATGGAGACAAAACGGGTTGGCCAATGGCCTTCCAACATGCCAATGACATTACATATGTTGAGGCACCCTCATCAACCAGCGTGCAGAAAATATTCCGGTTAAAATTTTTCGTGACATAATTCACTACTATCTGAAATGCCACGTGCTAGGGGAGATGAGGTTTTAAGTCATTCGTATCGAGCATGATTGTTCCTAGATTATAAGTCTCATCTGATCCCAAAGCAGATAACAATGCCTTTCTTTGTGTAGGGTAGCTCTGGAGGACCTCCAAAGTAGACATCGCACAAGGGGTTTGTGATAAATCCTCCACCACAGAGTAATTCCGGGCAACCCTTGCATTCAGGTCATGGGAATCTTTCTTGAACACCCCTTTCAGGATGCGTGTCATCTTTTCTCCCATATTCTTCTCGATCTAGAGAGGAACGGATGGGTTTACTACTTCTTTTCCCTTTTCACTAGATTCTGGCATTCTGTAATCGTGTGCTCTAGTCACTACATGAACATCACCTTTCAACATATAGACATTCACGGACAAAGTACTAGAAGATGGAGGGAGTCCCTGACTATCCCCATCTGTGCTCGAAGAGGCTTGATTCAATTTTTTCCCATGTGGAAATGGGTTCGTTAAGACAATAGGCTGCTGCTGCGCCAATAAATTATGGGCCTCTACAAGCCAAGGGCATAGGTGAGTCGGATGGTCTTTCATGACAAGGTTACATGGATACTTCGACTTCTTCTTTTTTGCATTTCCCTTGCCAACATTGTTGGTGGGTTTCTTATCCCCCTTACCCTTATTTCGTTGTTTCTTCCTTCCATCAGGCTATTGGGTGGCCTTCTGGTTTGTCGATTACACATTGTGTACATCCAATGTTTTAGTAGGGCGAGAAGCTAAAATAGAGGTTTGGCTAGCCACTGTCTACTGTATCGACAATTGTTGCAATTGATTTGACAACTGATCGACATGATTCGCTTGTGTTGAACCAACAATACCATTGGCATGTGGTCCAGACTTATGTCTGGACTTATCAAGAATGGACCTCGGTGCATCTGGCAGAACCTCGTAAATTAAACCTAACTCAGAGTATATCAATTCTAGTTATTGAGCTCTCATTATCACATATTCTTCGAAAAAAACTCCTGACATTGCTATGTCCTTGGACAATTGAGGTACCAAATACTTAAGGAACCATTCCAGCAGAAACTCCAGTGGAACTGGTACTTTTATGAAACTCTTCCGACGCCACCATTACCAAATGTGATCCGAGATATGGTCAGCCTTTGTTTGCTCAAATTTGGCCAGCAATTCGGTGCTGGCATCATATCTCACAGGTAGTTGAAAATGGTTTAGAAAAACCATGGCCAACTCGCCACAAGTAGAGTATCTTGAGCGGTCAAGCTCGATGTACCATTTTGTGGCACTCCCAATGAGAGTGCGTTGAAATAGACACAACTGAATAGAGTCATCTCATAATGAATTGGACGAGCAACATAGGTGAAAGGTAGTCAAATGATCACTTGGATCTTCATTCGTCTTACCTTCGAACTTTGGAATGTTCAAGGTCAAATTAGTCAACATGGGAGGCCAACTCAGATCGGGACAGATTGGCTCATTCAACAATCTTGACAAGTCTGGAAAATGTAACGTTGCTAGAAATGGTAGCTTGGGTTGTTGATTATATGGATGGAAAAAGGAGCCTGGAGTTTGGCTGGCACCAGGTTGCCAGGAAAAGTTAGGCTGTTGTCTAGGGTTTTGGTAAAAACCATGGCCATGACCAGCGTACGGATTATGCCCTTGTTGAGACATCATCGTTTGACTCCCGTAATTGGACGTTGATGGTTGGGCTTGTGTTGTATTCCAAGGATTCTGTAAAGGGTTGTCCCCTGCTGATCCGACGGGCATAGGTCCTGAGCCTTGCTCAGGGTTCCATTGGCCATGGAAGGGGTTGTCCCCAGTCGACATCCCTGATGAGGGAACTGATCCTTGCCACGGATTATAGGGTCCTTGTGAGGAGGAAACTCCTTTCTTTTCCCCTTGTGTAGGAATAGTACACTGCACAGGATTTTATTGTCCATAACCGGGGTTTCCCCCGGCCGAGACGAAAGCTGACGAGAATGCATTCTTACCAAACGCATCGAATAAAGAGAACGACATAGAACCTATCAACATAGTATAGGAAGGAATCCCTTGACTGCCTACTCCAAATGAATTGCAATTCATGTTTGGCCCGGTGGGGTGCTGGTGAGCATCGCCGAGCAAAGGGGACAAAGGAGGTATGTGACCTCCGCTGTAAGGGAAATAATTATAGGGGGCTGAGGCCCCCCCCATGGATCCTTGCAAAGGAGAATTTGAGCTCCTTTCCCCCAGACCTAAAGTCTGTAGAGTGGAGTAGGAAAGGACAGAGTTCGTATCAAAGCTAGGCATCCCATATGAGAATGGAGGGCCTGTTGCACTCTGGGTGAAAGGAGTAGTGATCGCCACCATAGACAGAATCAAGCCACTGCTCGAGGTAGAGGTGGTCGAAACCATGGTGGTTCGGGATGGTGACGATGGGTTAGGAGGTGGAACTCCCCCTGTAATGGAAATTGTAGAGGGAGTATGAGTACTCCCTAAAGAAGTAGCAACATTTTCTTCCATCACTGCTTGAAACACTATCTAACGCTTGCGATGTGTTATCCACATTCGGACAACCTATATAATGAGAGGTGTCGATAGGTCAGTGATCAGAGAGTTAGACGGCCCAAGATCTTCTGCTCCAAGGTCAGAAATGGTTGGCTCCTCTGGATTCAAATGGTCTCCTCTCGGGGATGGCTTGGGTACAGTTTCCTGTGGCCCGGTCACCTCAAAAGACCCTTGCTGGTCTAGTCTTCACCTTAGCGATGGCGGAGGTGGCTCCAAATTAACCGACGAAAGGCCAAGAAGCCTTCGTGATCAATGGATCTCTTGATCTTCCACTTTGTGTGAAGATCAAAGACACACTAGAGATTTTCTAATCATTTGAAAACATGCACAGCCTAGAAAAAAGTAACTATAATATAAAACAAGCATTCACTTGCTAGTTGGAAGAACAGTTACAACAACCAACACTAGAGAAAATTACTGATGCAAGTGCAACTCGAACACAGAAGCACCCTCCGAGTATAATCTACAAAGTGTGGCCCGATGTCTTTCCTACGTACCGTGGTATACCCCCACAATCACTTGTGTAAGTCATTAGAATAATAAGCAACTAGGTTACCAGGTGGGTACAGTCGATAGTCGGGTGGACCGCAATGAGCAGGGTATCAAGTCAAAAAACTACCAAGGGTATCGAAAGCAAGTGTTCCAGAAGACAACTAAGGACCTCGAATAGATTCAAGACCCACGGAGCTCTGTGGCAAATGAGACCGACAGAATCCCAAGATAAGCCCTCTATATGCATTCCCCACTACGCTTGGTCTGGCTTTGGAGGGGTTATCTCCGCTACCTTTTCACACATGACCTCGTGTTTATCATCTGTGTTAGAGGGGGGTCTCAGACAACTTTCATGTTTATTGGACTTTTTCACTCCCTAGCTTAGACTCGTATGTTTGTTTTGTATCCTTGAAGAGTTTCCTTTCCAACCTAAATCAAGGCTCTAGCCTAGACTAATTGATGGACCCTACAAACACAAGGTCTAGTTGATTTTAAATAATCGTTAATTTTTAGTGGCTTGTCTTAAGTCAAGGGAATGGAAATGAAACTAGTGGTGTGTTGGGAGACAAAGGAGAAAACAAACAAATGATGGAAACAAAATTACTTCTTCTTGACAAATAAATATTTGCACATTTAAACTCTTTAACCAACTTCTCTAACCTTTTTCTAAGATCTTTGAACATAAAACTCAAAACAAGATTTCGCTCGACTACGAGCTACTTATTGTCCTAAGTAAACAACCAATAACTTATGGAAGCATTTTTTTTTCTGATAATCAATGAAACTAACCAACTACTTAACCAAACAAAGAAAATGAAATCATTTTTTTTACTTTTTCTATGCTTCAAAACAAGAAACTTGAAATTAAATTATTTTTCTTTTCCTTTTAAAGCAAGCAAAAAGGGAGAAAAGAAGACAAGACAAGACCAAGAAATGACTTCTATCCCACTACAGATCCTAGGGAGTCACTAACAATACCAAAACAGACTGATAAGAAAAGACTCACAAACTCGTCTAAAAATATTTTAAAAGAAAACACAAGAAAATTTTTGATAAAGATAAGCTAAACTGAGATCAAACCTAGGCTATAGAGTGTAACAACAAATACCAGGACTAAATCAAGAAAACCCTTGTGAATTTTGACTTCAACCAGGGAAGAGGTTGACTACCTCTTCTTGAAAAATATTTTCTCAACACAGGGACACTATTGACACTTCAGCAGCCTGCGTATGTACGCGGGCTATCCAAAGGTAGGGTGCATATGTACACATGTAGACCCAGTGCAGGCCACATACACCTCTATAACTTTCTAAAAAAAATAAAACAATAGTCAAGCTGACAAGGCAGGGAGTACTGGTATGGAAGACCAGAATCCCTTAAAGACTTAGACACTTATAGAAACTCAAAAAAGGCAATTAAACCAATTAAAGCACCCAAAAAAATATCCCCTAAAAAACCTAGAGGCTTCCCCAGTATGGTCGCCAATTATTCTATAGTGGGAAAATCACCCTAAAGACTACACTAGGGTTCAATTGTGCAGACAAATATGACCATTTAAAGTCTCCTACGTTTTACAACTATCCCAACAATACCCCACATTCATGCATAAAATACAAAATACAGGGATCCGGTAGTCTTACCTTAAACTTCGCGTCTAGTGTCGATCCCTTTGTGCTCATTTGTTTCTCGATTGCAGATCTCCTCCCAAGGCCAACCTGCATTCACCAAAAGATAAACAAGAAACTACGAACATGCATTCTATATATGGATTAGTGGATTACACATCATAACAAAATGTAAATAAAACATAAATATTAAAGACATCATATGGTGAGATGGAAAAAGTACTTATTTATATTAATCTCACAAAGTCACTTACAAAATGTGACCGACGAATGCTCCTCGAAATCGGTCCTGGGATCCTTTTCACCAAGCTCTAACTGCTTCCACGTATCTTTCTCCTGTTTTATTCTGTCTAGGGAAAAGGCATAGGCTTGCAATGGAGGAAAAAAGGCTGGAATAAGGAATTCTAGCTCAAACTCACAATGTGGCTACAAATTCTTTGGGCAAGAGGGAATACTAAAATGGGTAGAGTTTTTTTTCTCTCGTGCTTCTTGTAGGAATGGGACCCAAACACCTTATTTTATATGCAAAAAAGATAGTTAGTCGGTTGGGTGACCGGCTATGGGCAGTCAATTGGTTAGGAAACTACCCAAAAGCCCGTATCCCCTTGCAACTTTTTACTTTTTGAAAATTTTGTGAGTATACAGGGGTTGTAATGGTGCATCTAGTGTACTTATGTGAGATGTAGAGGTGAAACAAGTGTGTGTATGTGGGCAGTAGTGGTGCAAGGCATGTACATCTTCAAAAAAATGGTTTTTAAGAAGAGTTGTTCAGTGATAGCTTGGAAAAAATAGAAAGTAAGATGGCCTGAAGCGAGGTATGCATGCATGGTGCAATTTAGGGTTATAACACCTATAGCATATTTAAACTTTTGGATATACTCCCAAGCCGATTCACCTTCCCTTTGTTGAATTTCATGTAACTCAGACAAAGCTTGTTGTTCTGACTGAGGCAGCTTAAGCTCTGCTATGAATGTTTTTCGTACCTGGTCAAGTGTGAACGCTTGAACTTGCACTGCTGGTACTCCTGGCTCAATGGCCTTCATGTACCATTTGAGAGCACAACCTCTCAAGGTAGTTTGGAACTCAACCAATTTATTCACATCCAGAGTCCCTCTGGACCTCTATATTGCTTCACATAAGAACCAATGTTGCTTAACATCCTCGTCCCCCTTACCCCAAAATTTTTGGTATTTAGCAATCAAACCTCCCACGTTACTAGCCATTGCTACTATTACTAATCCTATCAAGATAAAATCTAACGGTCCTGGTTATGATCTACCAAGGGATCCCAATATCCTCCCAGTATCCATGCTTCCTGGTTGTGACTGACTAGCTAGATGTAATGGAACATGAATAACGTAAGAAGGTAGCATAGAATTTACCACTTGTATAGAAGACACTTGGGGTATGGGTGATTCGGGGCTAGTGCCACTGGCTTCGGGGTGGGATTCTTTGATCTTGGGGGTCTCGTTCTCATTCTCGGGAGCAGTCTCTTCAACCGAATTCATAATCTTTCATGACATTGAGGCTGGATCTTCTCTTTCTTCTTCAAGATCAAAAGGCACTGAGTAGTCTAGAGAACTGGAATTTTCATCTCCTCCGAAGAGAATAAGTATCACCCAAATCACAACCAAGATAGAAATATAGGGAAGGGCAAGGAGAATACTTAGGTGGGTTTCCAAAATATTCAAGATTCACCATGATCTTACGCAAGACAGACTGACCAAAGAACCAATATGAACTCATTCATACTGGAAATAATGACACTTAAGTGTGAAATCATTTGTCAACAATGACAACATATTGATCTTATCAAGCATAAATAAGTACTGTAAGGAGACAATGCATAAGCATACACACATAATGACACAATAATTTCAAAATTTAGGTCCTTCCATATTTATTATCATAAGAGCTTCTCATGTACAATATCAGATATACATATCAAGACTCTGTTACAAGATTCTGGCTCTGGACGCATGACACGGATCTCTAACTACCCTTTTCCCCCAAATGTATATAAGTTACAGTCACATAACCCTTTCTCTGGCTGTGTGCTCTATACCATCTATGAAAAAACTCTACATACAAGAAACTACACCCAACCTTACCCAACAATAACATCAAAAACCCAACCCTTTTACAATAATATGCATCTCATATATAGGATGAGTGGGATCTTCTGGCTTTGGGCTCTGCATGCTTTCTTGTTCTTGTTCTCTTGTAACTACTTTTTCCTTGATGGCGTTGCGTTGTCCCTTTTTGCAACCGATATTTGTTTCTTTGCTTGCTCCACTATCCAACTTCTTCTGTAGCTTGTGAAACTCGTGCTTGACCAAAACTTTGACTATAGTCCTCCTTGCACAACTCCAAACCAAAAATGAAGGGCCCAACACATGCTCTTTAGGCTCTCTCGAGCACATCATTAACTCATGTAAGATCTCAGTTTCCTTCCTTTCATGTTGAGCATTGGAGATTGGATAACTTCCAATGTGGAGAGGGAAAATTGGCCACAACCTTTTACTGTTGGTTTGCAAAAGTGTGGTGACACCATACCCCATTGTTTGGTATGTTATTTCCCTCATTAATAATCGGTTTGGGATGAAATCAGGCAAGAGATGTGGGGCCCCGTTGGTCCCATAAACCCTGATAAATGAGTAGTACTTGTGAAAGAACCAATCGAACACCCCTTTCATTTGATTTCAAGCCTCAAAAGATATCCTATGTCTAAGAAATCCGAAAAGGACGGAATGGAGAGGGGCAAGAAATAAATTGCAAATATCATAAAAATGTTGTCTGAAATTTACACTCCATAATTGGGAACAATAAACATGAATGGTGGGATGACTTTGGTCCCAATTCCATCACAATTCCGGAAATTCTATCGAGGAATAAATGGCGTTGATCATATAAGAAGACATATAAAAACATGGTTTCTTCATACCTAGTAGATTCCTTGCATGTAGGCATATGTTAAAGGCTAGGATATCTTCCCAATTGAAGATTTGTCTTGTTCTAACGATGGTGTATGCCAATGCACTAGTACATATTGGAAAAATTGTGATGTTCTTGTTGGGCCCTTCATTTTTGGTTAGAAGTTGCACAAGGAAAACTATAGTCCCAATTTTGGTCAAACACAAGTTGCGCAAGACATAAAGGAGTTGGACAATGGAGCAAGAAAAGAAACAAAAAATTGTTGGAAAGAGGGACAACGCAACACCATCAAGGCAAAAGAAGTTACAACAAAATGAGAATAAGAAAGCATGCAAGATCTAATGCCAGAAGATCCTAGTCAGCCTATGTATATGAGATGTATATGATTGTAAAGGGGTAGCTGATATAGATGGTGTAGAGGGCATAGATAGACTATCGTTTACTCCATGTAGGTTATGTGATTTTAATTTGTATCCATTTTGGGGAAAAGAGTAGATAGAGCTATGAGGAATGAGTCTAGAGCCAAAAATATTGTAGCAAAGTAATAATTTGTATCTGTCAAATTGAATCTAAGAAGCTCTTTTGATGATAATATATATGGAAGGACCTAAAATTTTGAAATATACTATGTAATTCTCTATTTATGATTATGAATTGTCTCTATACTTTACTTCTTTATGTCTCATAAGATAAATTCACTACAATTGTTTACAAATGTTATCGCAACTACGTTGTCTCTATTACTAGTTATGAATGAGTTCGGATATGTTCTTTGGTTAGTTCATCTTGCGTAAGAATATGGTGAATCTTGAAGATTCTGGAAACTTGCCTAAGTATTCTCTTTTCCCTCCCCTATCTTCTTGTCTTGGTTGTGTTTCTGGTGAGACTTCTTCTCTTTGGAGAAGATGAAAATTCCAGTGCTCTAGACTACTTGGTACCTTTTGTTGGTAACCTGAGAAGGACCCTAGTCTGATCAATTTCACGCCAAAAGAATGGTTCCATTGTCGGGACTTGCGTTAAGAGGGAACCTGTAGGGAGAATGCTTCCGCAGATTCACTGATCTGATATTCACCAGTGATGGGAGAAAAATTACGACGCCTAAATATGGAAAGAAGCGGAGCTGCGAGGAAAATCTGTGAAAGATACATGGGAGGTTGTCTTTTACTCAGAAAGATCAAGTGACCACTATAAGATATTTTGGGTTGAGTTTCCAGAAGAACTTTTCCATTGGATAGATAGGCTCCAAGAAGCTCTAGAATTCCAAGAATAAATAAAGAAGACCCGTGCTTGGGATAGTAAAAATATTGCAGTGCTTCATTCGCTGGATCGTCTGGTAACGCAAGTGATTAATTTATGGGTCAGTACAACATTAGAAGGATACATTATCGAGGTTGCAGCTGAGAATCATCAACATTTTTCATGGGAAGGAGTGGATTTCAAGAAATACGCAAGGGGAATGCTATTGAGAGAAATCCCCCTGTGGATTAAGGTTTTCTTGATGGAGGAGGGGATGCTAACTATGTCCTCGATTGATATGAAGACCTAAACACCCTCGCTTGGGGTGGGGTGAGTTTGGGGTGGAATCATGGCCTGAGAGAGGGGAGAGGGTTCTTTGACAGATAGGGGAGCAACAATAAATGGAATCAAGGTATGAGCGAGCCTTGAAAAGAGCCTCCATAGTGCAAAAGTGGTGGCATGGTAAGATAAAGAAAGCAGTGAAAAAATTCAAGAAGTTGCAGAAAGAAGTTGGACTAGGATAAGTCAAGGAAGGACATATGGAGGAGTTGTAGAAGATGAGAAGATAGGAAAGACTGGCCAATCAAAGATTAAATGAGAGAGAAGTGTAGAGAGGAAGAAGTCTCGAAGAGGGTGGAAAAGAAGAAGAAGGTGTAGAAGCATGGGAAAAGGAAGTTGGCATGGATATTGAATAAGGAAGAGAAGATTCATCCCTGATTCCAGGAAATATCAGGAATCCAGCTGAAGCGACCACTCCAGAGGATGAGAATGAGACCCCCCAGATCAAATAAACCCACCCTGAAGCCAATTGCACCATCCCCAAATCACCCATACCCCAAGTTTCTTCTATACAAGTGGTCAATTCTATACTACCTTCTTATGTTATTCCTGTTCCATTACAGTGAGTTAGTCAGTCACAACCGAGAAGTGCGAATACTGGGAGGATATTGGGATCTCCTCGTAGATCGCAACCAGGACTGTTAGGGTTTATCTTGGTAGAAGCAGTAAGATAAATAATGGTTGGTAATGTGTGAGGTTCAATTGCTCGATACCCATAATTCTAGGGTAAGGGATATGAGGATGTTGAGAAACATTGGTTCTTATGTGAAGTAATCTAGAGGTCCAGAGGGACTATAGATGCAAATAAATTGGTCAAATTCCAGACTACCTTGAGAGGTTGTGCTCTTAAGTGGTAGATGAAGGCTATTGATCCAAGAGTGCTAGGAGTGCAAGGTCAAGCATTCACACTTGACAAAGTACATGAAAAATTCATAGAGGATTTTAAGCTACCTCAGTCAGAACAACAAGCTTTGTCTGAGTTGCACGAAATTTATCAAAGGGAAGGTGAATCGGTCGGGGAATATAAACAGAAGTTTAAAGATGCTATGGGGAGTTTATCACATCCAATTCATGGGGAACATCAAAGAGAATAGTATATATAGGGACTGCTACCTCTAACATAGATTCCATTAATGCAACAATGGATAGCCACTTTGACAGATTCCTTGGAGAAATCAACAAATATTGAAGCCATGGAACGATATCCAGGGAGCCTGAGAGTGACCAGACCCCCAGCAGACACAAATTTGGTGCAACTACAAGGACAAATATCAATGCTTACAGAGAAGATTCAAGAATTGATGATACCCAGACCAAGATGACCGCAAGTCTAGTGTACCAGATGTTACATAGAAGGACATCTGGTGAACGAAAGTCCACAGATGAGGGGGGTGGGACCTCCTCAAAATCCAATGGGAGCCTCATGAGGACTTGTGAGAAGGGTTTTGCAAGTAACCACAAATTTACCATTGTATACTGTTAGCACTAGAAGTCACCTCTAGATTGCGGCAGAGGTAAGCCCAGTACCCATCAGTTTTATATGTCATGAATGAATAAATTGGGTTGGTCGAATGGATGTAGACCCAAAAGAATATCGCTTTAACTTAGAAACCTGGACCAGCGCATACATGAACAAGTGAGGTATTGATATAACTTCCATCAATAAGTTGAGTTTAAAATGAGCAGAGGGAAGACTTGGTTATAATGGTGAACAAGACTGCTATGAGCATCAGTCTTTCCAGTAGCTTGGAGAAGAAAGAAAAGACACTGAAATGTGCCTAGGTGACATAGTAACAAAAATATGATGATAAAAAATATGCCACGGTGCTATGATAACAGCTCGAATGGATCCTCCAATTTTGAGCTACCCAGTGTGAGAAATAAATAATACAACACAAGAAACTGATTAAAACTGGTGCAAATACTGCTATGATCAAACATACATCACAACAAAAAAAATACCCTCGACTGGATCCTCTAATTCTGAGTGTTTTAACACAGTGTTTACAAAGAGGTGGAAAGAGGATGACTTTCATTAAACCATAAGTCTCAAATGCAAATGCATAACCAGAAGAACCAGTGCTTCATCAAAAATTTACAATCGGGAGCCTATCTCAACCATTGACCCTTTCAAAAATAAAAAAACTGAGCATATATACTCAGAGCAATTTTCCCCCTTGATAGTAGGAGGGTAGCTGAGCCATTAATTCCAAGCCTAGCATGCACATGATCCTTTGTCAGGGGAGGCTCAGACTGACATGGATCCTATAGGAAAGCCTTCACACAGGAGTACCATAAGCTTAATTGCTCCAAACCTCCCACTCCTTTCATTCATGTCTTGAGATGAGGTTTCAACCACCTGCTCAAATTTTATTAACTTATTTCTTCCATGGCGGGTGGTCAAGACTACATGCATAGGGGATGACCACATGCCTGCTCCTCAAGGCTCAGAGGCTAGCTCCCCTTTCTTTTGGCTCTAACCTCAAAGGGACCCCAAGCTGTGACCGTGTGTCTCTTGCTTGGATGGCTCAGATTGATCCTTAATTGACGGTCCCGACGGTGTCAAGAATTCTTGCACTAGGGATCCACGATGCACTTCCTTTCCTTTTCCTCAGTGCCCAATATTGTGAAATGGCTATTTTATAATTCGACAGTCGGATTTGCTTAGAACCAACAACCACGATGATTCCCTAAAGGCCCCAAGTCACCGACCCACCTTCCATATGACTGGGTGCTAGGACTATGGGCCGAGACCCCCCCATGATGTTTTGGGGTTTCTCTTTCGCATATCTGCAATGGAGAGGAGAGACCCCTTATCACTTAGAATTGTGATAGCCAAAATCACGACGGGACGTAATAACGTGCCATGTGTCTATTTCTTGAATGACCTAGATTGGCATGGCTATCATTTCACTGAGGGTCCACCACAGTCATGCACCCCTCATCTTCACTAGCTCACTCCTTTCAATATGACCCTGGGCTATGACCATGGGCCAGGCTCTCGGGGTTTCACATTTTGGGGCGTAAGGCTATGGCTGTGCTTGCTAACAGAAACCCTGAAATGTCGACTCCTGGGATCTCACAATAGGCTACCACTTGTCCCCTGCCTGGATCGGATGGTGCAAATTAAATCATGACTTTGGCCATTAGGGATGAGCCTTGATGCTAAAAATTGGGCCACCCCATGGCTTCAGTTTACCCGATGACCGTCGACCTTCCTTGATGATAGATCCTCGCCGTTGAAACTAGTCTTTTCCCACTTGCTTTCTTTGTGTCGTTGTTTAGCTACTCTTAGTGCTGCAAACAGTCGAAATGGGGATTTGGCTGACCAGAATTAGGCTTGGGAAGGAAAAGGTTCAGTGATGGAGGAAAAAGGAGGAGGGGTTGGCCTTCAAAAGAGACAGAGGAATTCAGGGCCAATCTCTTCTGGGTATATTGACAGGGAAAGACTAGTCGATCGAGAAGGATGAATGTAAATGAAAGAGAAGGACATGTTGAAATGGGAAAGGAAAACCATGATTGGGTCGACAGAAGGGGAGAAGAAAATCAAAATTATAGACACGGGAAGAAAACACAGACCCCCAAGGTCTTGAAAGGAATATGTGATAACATTAAGCTCCATGGGGGATGGCATGCTCCCTACGAGCTGCCAAGAACACGTAGCTCCAGTGCCTTGTTGTTGGGTTGTGGAGTCTTTATTAAAACTGAAAAACAAAGTAGGAAGACAGTATTTAAAAACATAAGGGAGCCACTTTTGGCTCAAATAAAACACTTCTTCAAGAAATGCCCATTCACAGGGCCATTAAAAACCTCCTCGCCCTCCAAATCCTGCAACTTGTAAGTATTATTTAAAAACACTTCGGAGATTTTGAAGGGCCCAATCCAAAGGGATTCAAACTTGTCGTTCTTTCCTTTATCTTGTCAGGGTGCATCCCATTTAAGCACTAGATCTCCTAGCTGGAAATCTTCTTATATCGCCTTTCTATCAAAGGCTTGCTTGATCATTTGCTGAAGGTCATGAGCTCTATCCATCACCTACTCTCTAGTCTGTTGGACCTCCACCAGTTGATTAATTCTTCTGATCATATTGTTAGGATCTCCTTGATAATCCTAATAGAATTTTTCTACAGGTAAAGCTAGATGAGAAGGAAAAACAACTTCTGTCCCATAAACAAGTTGGAAAGGGGAGATGCCTAGGGATCTCTTTGTCGTCACTCGATCAACCCACAGAGAAAATTCCATCTTTGAATCCTAGGCCTTCTTATTTTCTTCTAACAACCTTTTAATAAGCTTGATCAAGATTTTGTTAGAGGACTCTGCCAGTCCATTGCCTTGGGGATAATAAGGAGTGGAGTGATTAATGAAATCCAAAACTTCTCATAGAACTTGATCAATGGTTCAGACTTGAAGGATGCAACATTATCAGTGATAATTCTGTTTGGACAACCAAACCTTGCCATGATATCTTCAAGAAAGCCAATGATCACTTTGTGTGAAGCACTTCTGGTGGGGATAGCTTCTATACATTTGGTGAAATAATCTATTGCAGTTAAGATCCCTCTGTGTTGACCACTTGAAGCAAGATGAATCTCCCCAATGAAGTACAACCCCCATTGTTGAAAGGGTGCCTGATCTGAAAATAGGGGGCTGACTTGTTTTGCTATGCAAACACCCTCTATTCCATTAAAATAAACTTCAGGAACTTGCTCAAAGTCTTAGATGTGAAAGAGAAATTATGTGTCAAGTTTATGCATCTTTTAGGTGCTTATGTGTGAGATTTTTTAAAAGTTTAAATGTGTTGTTTAAATAATATGACAACAACATAAAGTGCAGAAAATAATAACCAACAAAAACTCACAACAATGACAACATGATAAAGGAGTTCACCCCCAACTGGGCTACATCTCCTTGAGCCTCCATCAATGGACTAGGCTCTCTGGGATTGGTTTGTCAAAGATTATTTTACAAGTTTTTGCTCAACTCCAATGGATTTACTGCTTCTCAACTGCTTCTTGTAATGTGAATGGGTGGTTGGATGCAATGTCCAACATTGGTCAATGAGATGACCCCTCTTTTGGCAGTGAGTGCAAATATTTTGCATCCTCTTTTCAAGTTGTCTTTGCTTGGAAATTTTCCTGAATGTGGTCAATCGCTTCCAACATCTTGCAACATGATGGTTATATAAACCACAATATGTACATGGACTTTCTCTTCCATTTTTACATGCAAATTTACCATGCTTAACATAATCAAAAGAAACCGAATTACAGGCAGAAATATACCTTGAACATTCACCTTTATTGCCTTATTGAGGAGGTGAATTTGAAGAGTTACCAACTCTCCTTTGAAGACCAACAACAATGTTCTTGTCCTCATGGCTATCAAAACTCTCTTGTTTCACACATTTTCATTCATCTTGAACACATACTTTTCATGCTTGAGGGATTGAACTTACAAAAAAAGTTCTTGAACATTCACCTTTATCGCCTTCTTGAGAAGGTGAATTTGAAGAGTTACTAGATCTCTTTAGAATACCAACAACAATGTTCTTGTCCTCATGGCTCTCAAAACTCTCTTGTTTCGCACATGTGCATTCATCTTGAACACACACTTTGCATGCTTGAGGGATTGAACTTGAAACAAAAGTTGTTCTTGGAATTGTTTCCCTTGTCTCCTCAAATTTGGAATATGCTCCATCTTTCTATTCATATCCAAGACCCCTATACTTGGGCCTCTCCTCAACAAAAATAGGCTCAACAATGCCCTGTGCATGCTTGCCTAAACCTCTACCTTCATAGCCCATTTTTAACAATAACTTGGACCCTATTCCTCTAGTGTGATTTCAAAAACACCAAAGCATTCATCTTGAGAGGAATTTGAAGAAAAACTAACATTACATACCTCATGTTCATGCATGTACTTGGTAAGGGTTTCCTTTGCCTCATGGAGTTGAGTCTCCATCTCATGCAACTTTTTCAGTAAGCTGGTGCTTCTCCTCCTTCATGGAAATCAACTTCTCTTGAAGGACAATGCTCTCCTTCCTATCTTCCCACATCTCTTGCACCATATCTCTCATGGTTACAAACACCTTCAACATCTCTTTGTCAACGAACTTGGCTAATGAAGATGTATGATAACTTTCATTGTTTGAAGCTTCCTCCACCCTTGCAAGATATCAAACTTCAACATAAAACTTGCACAATAATACCAACAGCTAAATCTCTAGCTATCAATGGAAATCACACGAGCAAAACTATGCTCCGATACCACCTGATTTGAAAATAGGTGGCCGAATTTTTTTTCTATGCAAGCACCCTCTACTACATTAAAATAAACTTCAGGACCTTGATCAATGTCTTAGTTGTGCAAGAGAAATTATGTGTCAAGTTTATGCATCTTTTAGGTGTTTATGTGTGAGGTTTTTTAAAAGGTTAAGAGTGTTGTTTGAAGAATACAGCAGAAACATAAAGTATAGCAAATAATAACCAGCAAAAACTCACAACAATGACAACATGATAAAGGAGTTCACCCCCAACTGGGCTACATCTCTTTGAGCCTCCATCAATGGACTAGGCTCTCTAGGATTAGTTTTTCAAAGATTATTTTACAATCTACTTGTTATAACCCTAAATTGCACCACACATGCTTACCTGGCATCAGGCCAACTCATATCCCTTCCATGCCAAGGCCATGTTGAACAAACTCTTGAAAAACCTCTTAAATTAAGTAACCCACACCCTAACCCGTTACTGGGCGCGTTGGAACACTAGCAGGCCTTCTACTGCACGCGTTGGAATGCTTGCTGGCCCACTACAGCCCGCGTTTACCTAACAAAGAACAAAAATAGGAAAGTTGTCGACGGGACGAAAAGCTTTGGGTCAGTTAACTGGAACTCCTAGCCATGCATGGCCGAGAGTTCGTCCAAAACCCTAGCTCCTTCTAGACTATAAAAGAAGGGGTAGGGGTACGATTTGGAGGAGGAAAATCATAGCAAAGAAACTCTGCCCAATTGCCGAATCCGTTTTTGTCCCAACCCTTTAGCCTTTCCTCAAGCTTTAGGAGAATTCAAGCAAAGCAGTTGGAGGACAAAGAAGAGGAGGAGCCCAGGATCAGGATCAAGGAACAGTGGTCGATTTCTATTATTTTTGTAAGTTGATTCATCTTGATATTAATAAAAAATACTTTTCCCATCCCAATGCATGAGTTATATATGTTTTATTGATTTATGCTTAATCTCTAAACCTCTAGTAGAACAATAGCATGCATGCGTCGTGTATTGTCTTGATTGCAGGATCATCTTTGGAAGGAGCAACAGAGGCAAGCGGATAAAGAGAAACAGAGGATCTACACCAAACATCAGTAAAAAGGTTAGTAGGTTCTTTCCATGTTTTCATGTGAAAAAGCGTTTTAGGTTTGGGGTAGAAGGTTAAAAGTGATTTCTTAAGGGTCATGATATGCATGCAAGTTTAAGCCCTAGCTCGTTAGTCCGTAGGGTATAATTTCCCAACAACAGAATTGGCAACTCCACTGGGGATAGATACTCATAGGGTTTCCAGATTTAGTTGAAGGTTTTGGGGTAGTCAAAGAATTAGATTTTTTGTTTCTTTGTTTGTCTGTTTTCTGTTAGGTCATAGCTAGCAGGAAACCTGGTTCTTTATACCATTTTTTCCTTGACTGTGCTTGACATTTATTATCAGGACACATAGAGGTACACGCGGCCTACAGAAGGCCTGCACGCGTGTAACCCGCACCCTAACCTTCTACAACCCGCATTTGAATGCCTGTTGTAGTTGTTTCAGTAGCGTGTAGAGCTCAGATTGTTGTTTTTGAGTTGAAATTTTCTTTGTTGTCCTAATCTGAATTCACTTGTTTTGACAGAGATAACTGCTTCTCCCAGTGTGTCACCATTGTTGGAAGCCAATTCAATTTTTTCCATTGTCCTATAAGCTGCCTACACCTATGTCTCCTGAACTTCAAATTGCCGTCGCATTTTGTAAACAAACGATATTTTCATTTCATGTGACACTTGCAAATTGGTTTCAATTTAGTTTTCACAACTGTAAGCGTGAAAACTCCTCCATCGTTATTTGAACTGTCATGATATTCTCATTGATATTCTGAAAGGTACTTACCTTTGGTTTATTATTATGTGGCTAAATGAATTTTCAAAATATGCCTATTTGGACATTTTGGTTGCATAACTTAAACTGGTAAGGCATTGAGCATATATATTTATATTGTTTTGGACTTGCCTTGTCATCAGATTTCATAGGGGTCATGGTTTAAATTGTTTTTATATGATGTGATCCTTATTATTATAAGCTCTTGGCTTGTCAAATTTTATGAAATTGATTGTCACAATGTTTTATAAACGTTTGATTACACACTTATATGATGGCACATATTTAACTTTTGGGTTTGATTTCACATTGAACATTCATGGTTTGAAATAATACAATGGTGCATTGGTATATCATCCACCGTTTGATTCTTGGGTTGGCCGAATAATATGGTTTGAACGATGTTATGATTGATTGAACAGAGGTTGTACTTTTCCATTACTATTTTGCATGGCGGTGAACAATCCCACCACCCTCGCACGTGCACATTAATTTTCTTCCCCTTTGATCGTTCATAGCTATTAGCCCAAATGACTTTGCTATTGTGTGTTGTTGTTTTCAACTCAAACCCTTACCATGTTCCTGCACCATGGCTCCAGTCGTAAGAGCTGAACCCAATGGTTGCCAGGCTCTGTTGATGTTCGACAGTGCTCACAGTGACCTTGAGGAATTTGTATGGCTCCCGTTCATCCAAAAGTTTGATGGTTTTAACCCTTGTGTGGCTCGACAATTCGCATTAACCTTTGATGGCTGTCGAGCCAAGGTCGGGGATGTCCAATCAGAAATTAATGAGCAATTTCTCAGTTTAGCTACCGATCTTCCTGCCACTGGACAACGATAGTCCAAGAATTGCAAAGTGGAAGAGGTCCTGTGGACACTACTCTTCCAGTCACGTAAGGTTAGCTCCTGTGACAAAGGTTTGCCCACGAATATGCTCAAGCAACGTTGGCATGATTTCCTGATGATAACCAAATAGTTTATCACCTGCGAGGGTCGGTATGGGTTTGTTTTCTTACACCACCTTTGTTTACTTATGGTTTTCATGGGATATGAGCTTAATATGCCTTATTACTTGCATAGGAGCCTATTTAAAATGTCTAAGAGATACAAAAGGAACCAGGTTGATAGTAGCCTTTTTTCACTTTGGATTGATTAAAATGATTGTTGTCTGTCATTTGGGGTTACACCGAGACTGTTGGAACAATTTTCTTACTCGCAATAATTTTGAGGATTCAAACCCACCATAGGTTGACAAACCTATGGTGAGTGAGGGAAATTCTGTACCCTTGGTACCCTATAGTATTTTGTTACCTAAACCCTTACCCGACTCACCTATCGACCTACCCCACTCTGTGACCAAGGATGTTGAAACTGTTAAACCCGTGTCTAAAAGGCCTAAAGCCAAAGGTACTGCGAATTCCAAAGGAAAAAAGAATGCCCATTTAATCTCTCAAATGGCAAGAAATAAACCGAAACCTCTTGTCAACCCTGACCCTATCATTTTGAGTGGAGATTCCGACTCGAAAGTGGAACATTACCTGGCAAGTGAGTACCCCTATTCGGAAGGTCTATGTGCCAAACCCTCATACGACTTTGTGAAAAACCTACCACCTTGCTTGAAAAATGACCCTAATTACCCAGGCATAAAACTGCCTTGTGAAACCCCCAGTGATTCGTCAAAACCCTCTCCTTCTCTACCTCAACCAGCTATGCCACCCTGTGATCAATGCGGCTTGTGGTTAGAAAGGTATTATGTTGGTGTGCCAATGCTACAGTCTAGAATTCGTTCTCTGGAGGATCAAGTTGCAAGGCTTACCAGTCAAAAGGATAAATTGCAAGCCACTGATAAGAAATAGCGAACAACAGGCTCTATTTTGTTTAAGAATGTGGAGTCAGCTATATCGGTCGTGAATTCAAAATTGGCATAACTCGAACAACCTCACTGGTATGTCTATCACCTTTTTATATGACAAACTCATAGCTCTGTTTACAACGTGGATTTGCTTTGACACATAAGCATACACTATATGCATAGTTTTGTTTTGATTAATCGAATTTTGTTTTCCCAGTTTAGCTTTGATTGGATTTTCTTCGATTCGATTGATCGTGGTATGGATTTGATTGTTTTACTCTGTTGCTAATTGAAGTCATTTCTATCTTTTCTAAACACAAGCTGTTTCTGGTAATTTAATTTTGAACACAATCAATGTTTCGATTCAAATTGGTTATAATGTATATGATATGTTTGGTGATAATTGTGATATGGTTAACTGTTATGGTTTTGTGTATATATGATTTTCAACCAAGATCGAATACAGTTTGGATCATGTTTAATATGATTCTGTTTTATATGCACCCAAATCGTGAATAGATATGAATCATAACAGTTATATCCAGCCAGTTGATTCGCGTTGGTTTACTCCACCATGTTATCAGTTCGATTCATATTGCAATGAATATACTATTTAAATTTGATTTGAGGAATGAAAGTGATTATGCCTAGGATCACGATTTGTTTCTATAATTAACTCAGTCACGATTTGTTTCGATTGTTTCCCAGTTTATGATTATCACTTCTGTTGATAGTTGTGATCACTATTTGATCCTGTCTGTTGACTATGTAACACTCAGCGATCGAAATCTATGGTGAAGTTTGGTTGATGCTATTATGAATCTTTTATTTGACCATAATCGTAACAGTCTTTCAATATCTGTATTTGATTAAAACAACATGGATCTTATGCTACATTGTTATAGCCATAGTAATTGGATTATGATTGTGTTGGATTAGATCGTATCTCATACGATATGATTCACTATTAATTTCATTTGATATGAAACAGTCTGGTTACGGTTTGACCCTATTTTATGGTAAAAGAAAATTAGAGCATTCTTATCCCTGTTTCAATTGAATCACTTTTGATTCTGTTTAATTTAAATGATAAACTCATTTGAACCATTAGTGATTTGTTTTTAATGTTTAATAAAAGAAAATTGGATTGGATTATTTTAAAGAGATTTCATTTGATTTCTATCTGGTCCTGTATGCTATTTTAGATTAGCTACAGAATCAGATGATTTTGTAGCTAAGTCTGTAAGATTAGATTTTTATTATTTTGTTAATAAAATATCTTTCTAATTTGATATTTTTGGTCTATTTCAGGTAAATTCGAAATTGCAGTAGAGTTAATGAGCAGTTAGGGGATATTGAAATATTTCACTTGCATTTTAGTTTCCTAGTTTAGTTTATTTTGGGAATATCTTCCCATATTATGTAAAACAGTTTGATATTATCCACAGGGAGGTTTTACCCTGTGGAGAGACTTATAAATACCTATCACTTTTGTAATAATGATCATCCTCATTCGTCGGAGAACAAGGATATGGAGTTTTAATACAGACTGAAGCAAAATTTGGTGTTTTGTCACAACTTTAGCTTCTCATTATATCAACATTTTGTTTCATGTTGTGTATATCAATTTGTATCTGGTTAATGACTACTTTAGCTATCTTAATCATGTGCAAATGATATAATTTTAATCACTGTAATCCATATCTAGTTTCTTCCAAGTGTATAAAAGACATAACAATTGTTTAATTCAGTTTGTGAATGACAGGTTTATCTTCTTCATAAGTTGAATTATCAAATATATGTTTTTGCATAACGGGTTTCCCTTATTGCAGAGATTTATAATCATATAGTTGTTATGATTTTTTATGTCTTGTTTGTCCTGTAAACCACTCAAAGAGCAGCGCAGCCAATCGTTTACAAAAAGCTTCTGGATCAACCGGTGCGAGTTTCCTTCCTCGGACCAACTTCGAAGTCATCAAACGTAGGACAAATTAGGAGCGCTTCCAGGTGAGTTAGTCGTTTGTTTGTTGTTTTTATTAGTAGTTTAGTTCAGATATTAGTTTAAGTTAGAGTTAGTATATTAGATCGTTTAATTTTAGTAGTTTTATTTCTTATTCATAAAATATTAAAATCGAAAATATTTATGGCTATCTTAGGACAGAAAGAATATGAGTTTTATAGGTTTTATCTAAATCTGCCAGTTATGTATATTGTAAATTTGTGAATAAGCTGTATTATAACTAGTAGCTAGATGGTTAATTAATAGAGTTAGTGTAATAGTAATTAGTAGAATAGTTAATGTAATTTGTATTTAGTTTTAGTTTATATAGTAGTTTGTTTTAATTAGATTAGTGTATTAGTTTATTAGTTAGTTCAGTTTATTTTATATTAGTTTTATTAATTAGTTTTAGTTTGTTTTATTTTGTTTTAGTTAGATTAGTTAGTTTAGATTAGTTTTCTCTTTGGTTTTCTTAGAACCTTAGAGTGGCCAATGGAGCCGTTAAACCCGTTAGGGTGGTTCATTCCAAATGGCTTGGGTTATTTAGACAACCCCGGACCAGTTCCACTCTCTCAATTGATGGACAGACAATTTCGCCCGTCAACAAATGGCGCTAGAAGGAGGGATTTAACTTAATTAATGGCACGAGGTGGTCGCAAGACTCCTCCTCCACCTAATCGCACACCTATAGTAACTAGAAGCCGTTCACAAGATAATATTCCCCCTCAAATAGAAACTACTTCAACCGACGATCCACAGATCACAGTTGAGCCAGCAACCCCTAATCCTACAGGTGGTGATATCCAAGAGATCGTTCGCCAATCTCTTATCAAAACACACAGTGCCTTAGCTAGTTTAGGGAAACCAAACCATTCGTGGGGTCAACCTTTAGACTTCTCTGATATCAGAGAACAATTAGGTGATATTAACCTCACTGTGAATCCTTCAGATCTAAACACAAATCCTGTTGCAGAAGGATCTGGGATACCTCCTTCACCACCTCCCTCATCTCCTTCCTCTTCTGGGGGAGATTCCTCCTCTGATGAAGGCAATCCACCTTCTCAGCCTTCCACACCCACTACCCCAATGGCAAATCAGAAAAACCCAGCTAGACCCTGGTTGGAATAGGATGCTATAGCTGTACCTGGAGCCCAGCACCCTTTACCTAAGCACCTAGAGAAATGGCTTCCTAAGTTTGATCCCGATTCAAAACAGATAGCTGAAGATCATATCAAAAAATTTATGTTAGCCATCAGACTCCGTAATGTTGAACATGAAGACATTGTTTGTAGGTTGTTCCCTTACACTTTTGAGGGTAATGCATCCACCTGGTACTTTTCCCAACAGCCTCATACCATAGTGTCTTGGGAAAAGTTTGTGAATGACACTAAAGCTCTTACATCAAAGTATAGCTATTTGGATTAAACGATCTAAAAAGGCCACGTTGTTAGAAGCCTTCGAAGAGGCTACTCAGATTGAAAAAGACATACTTAGCCTTAAGGACTCTTCTAGCAACGAAACTGAGACTGTTTCTTCTTCCAAAAAGAAGATTGAAATTCTCCCCAGACTTGCACAAAACAAAACACAACCTGAAAACTCTGATTTGTAAAATTTAACCAAAGTTGTACAAAAATTGTCTAATCAAGTTATAGATTTAAAAAGGTCGACTGAGGAAGCTTCTTTGAGTAAAGGACCCTACAAACCTCCTTTCCAAAAGCCTTTTCCCACCAACCGACCTAATCCAAACCCCAAAGGCTTGAACCTAGAAAGTTTGCAATGCGCTCTCTAGACAATTCTAGGAGCTCAAGATGACTTGATGCCTCCTGAAATCCCTCAAGAGGAAGTCAAGCAAGAAACAACTCAAGAAGAAGAGTCTTCTCCAAACATCTTTGGACACTTCTTGGATAGCATCTTTCAAGCTAACTTCGAGACTGTTCACCCTTACAACACTAGGAGTAAGACAACAAACAAACCTCCTGCTGAGAACACTGCAACTTCACCTCCAAAGCCATCTAAATCAGTAGAAACTAAACAAAGTAATGCTGGCCCTAAATTAGATTATGATGTTGTTGAAGATCTTAAAAAATTATGGGCTAACATTTCTATTTATGAGTTGTTGAAGTTTCCATTTTTG
>ML778643.1:224134-247613 GCA_009831015.1 Picea engelmannii | reverse complement strand
TAGGCGAACTGAAAAATGTATTGATTAGATTATCGTCTAACCCAAAGGTTCATCAGGTTATTGATATAATTGTGGTGGATATTCCAGAAGTGTATGGTCTGTTTTTGAGCAGGGACTGGTCGGAGTAGCTACATGGTTACTTCACAACGGATTGGTCTCACTTATGGCTTCCAGAAAATGGTAAGCCCAACAAGATCAGGGTGAATTGTGAGCATTACCTCAAGTTCACGGTAACAGACTTGAACGACCCCAATGAACCATACACACCTCCTGCTGATTCACTTGAAGTCCAAGGGATGGACACCTTCTTCGGAAATTTCATGGCTGAAGCTTCACCTATCAACAATCCGGAACAACAGTCCGAGATCATAACATGTACGCAACCAACAGCTTCTATGCAATGGTCTCATGAACCCAATGGAAATCAAATTTGGTCTTTATATTTCGATGGTTCCAAGTCTAAAGAAGGAGCTGGTGCAGGCTGCATCATTATCGATCCGGCAGGTAACAAGACATTATTGGCTTGTAGGCTAGAATTTGAATGTACTAACAATACTGCAGAATATGAGGCTTTACTGCAAGGTCTCATAAAAGCCTTGGACATGCACATTCAAAATATGGTTGTATTCGGTGACTCTGAGACAGTGGTTAGGCAGGTAAGAGATTCTATACATTGTCTTTCCCCGCATCTCAAATGTTACTAGTCTGAGGTATGGAGTTTAATGAACAAATTTTCTGCTTTTAATATAAATTCCATCCCTATATTAAATAATGCTGAAGCAGATCTACTAGCTAATGTTGCCTCTAAACTTCTTCTTGCAGAAGGCTTGTCCCCAAACGCATTCTCCATGGAGCTATTGTTTCGACCATTTGTTCCTGACAATATCACAAACTGGAGAGTATTTGACGATGATCAGTAGATCATTAACTTTCTATACATGGAAGAAACCTTTCAAGGCACTGTGATAGATGAACAAACGCACGGTGACAATTTGCATGACTTTACGGTAATACCTAATCCAAAATCTCCTGAAGCTCTATCGAACATGGTAAATTTCATACCCAAATCTGTTGTTAGATTAGAAAAGTTTTATGATTTTGAAGATAAATTTAAAAAAACGGTCAATTCCAAAACTAATAGTTCCTCATTGTCTTATGAAAAAGTCAATTTAGGGACTAGCAAAAATCCTCAGTGTATCAACTTAGGCTTGGGATGTTCTAGACAAGAAAAAGCTTCGTTTGATAAATTATTTAAAGAATTCAAGGATGTCTTTGCATGGACTTACGATGATATTAAAACGTTTGATCCTAATATTATATAGCATATCATCCCGATGAAGCCTCAAACTTTACCCTTCCAACAGAAACTGAGGAAAATGCATCCTAAACTAGAACCGACCGTTCAAAAAGAATTGAATAAACTCCTAAGTGCTAAAATAATTTTTCCTGTTAGACACACTCAATGGGTATCCAACCTCGTCCCAGTTCAGAAGAAAAACGGGGAAATTTGACTTTGTGTCGATTTCCGAAACCTCAACAAAGTGTCTGACAAAGATAATTATCTTGTCCCACCCATGGAATAGATCCTTCAACAAGTATCTAGTTCCGAGAGGCTATCCTTACTGGATGGTTTCTCTAGATACAACCAAGTCTTGATGTCTCTGCCAGACCAATTAAAAACTACCTTCCGTACCCCGTGGGGCACTTATGCTTATCGAAAAATGCTCTTTGGATTGGTTAATGCTGGTGCTACCTTTCAGAGAGAAATGGACATTGCTTTTAGAGGCTTAATCAATCACTCCGTAGTAGTCTACTTAGATGATGTGACCATTTATTCTAAAAACAAAGACGATCATCTAGCTCACTTACAAGCCGTTCTGCTACGATGTCGTAAATACGACATCTCCTTGAACCCCAAGAAGTCCATCTTTGCAGTAGAACAGGGTAAATTACTAGGATTCATTGTGTATAGTGATGTAATGATTATTGACCCTGAGAGGACTCAAGTCATCGCTAAACTTCCCCACCTACCTCCAAAAAATCCATGCAATCTTTCCTAGGCCAGATTAATTTCGTGAGAAGATTTGTCCCCAGTTTCTCCAAAATGGTCAGGCCTCTCCAGAACTTGATTAAGAAAGACACCCAATATCACTGGGGACCTGCAGAAAACCAAGCTTTCTATGCTATAAAGAAGGCCATAATAGACGCTCCGTCTCTCATGAGCCCCGATTTCTCTAAAGACTTTACACTCTATACTTTTGCCTCTGATTGTTCCTATGCCGCAGTCCTAACTCAGAAGAATTCTGAGAACAACAAAGTACCCATCACCTTTATGAGCTCTGCTTTCAAGGTAATTAAGCATTTCCGGTCATATCTTTTGAAGTCAAGGACGAAGGTCATTGTCCCCTACCCTACCGTAAGGAACTTGTTAGTGCAAAGGGAGTTAGGAGAGAAAAGAGCCAACTGGGTCACCTCCTTGCAGGAGTATGACTTAGTAATCACCCTAGCACAGATTGTGAGAGGTCAAGGATTGTGTAAGTTGGTATTTGATTCAGAAACTGAACAGCAAGAAGATAGTGATACGTCAAGCCTAGAACAATGCGATCAAAGTTTGATTTGTTGTGCACAAAACCTTGTAAGTCCTTGGTACGACGACATTATATTTTTCCTTGAACATGGATCAGCACCCCTTCACCTTGACCCCGCCAAAAGAAGAGTGTTGAGACTAAAGTCCGCCTCCTTTCATCTAGTTAATGATACACTGTTGTAAGAATTTTGACGGCGTACTCATGCATTGTCTTGAAAAGGACAAAGCAGAAAAAGTCTTGCTTGAGTTGCATGCAGGAGAAGCTGGTGGTCACTTCGGTGGTGAAACCACTGCTCATAAGGTTTTAAGAGCCGGTTACTACTGGCCCACACTTTTTAGAGACGCCCATGCCTTGTGCTGTAAATGTATCATCTATCAAAAAGCATCAGGGCGATTACAAAAACCAGCCTTCCCCTTGCAACCCGTTTCAGTCGATTCTCCTTTCCAGCAATGGGGCTTTGATATCATAGGTCATATTAACCCTTCATCCTCACAACAACACAAGTATATTGTTACAGCCACTGATTACTTTAATCGATGGTCTGAAGTTGTTGCGCTAAGAACTGTTAACACAAGTCAGGTGATCACTTTTCTAAACTCGAATTTCATCACTCGTTTTGGTATCCCTGATTGTCTAGTCTTTGATAATGCTTCATAATTTTCTTCTCTTGAGATGAGTGAGTTCGCTTTGGAGAAAGGAATAAAATTGAAGTATTCTGCTAGTTACTATCCCCAGGGCAACGTCTTAGCAGAATCAACAAACAAGAACTTGATCAAAATTATCAAGAGAACCGTGGCTGATAATCACAAGAACTGGCACAATGCACTGCTTAATGCACTGTGGGCTGATAGGGTAACACCCAAAGCCGCTATAGGTAATTCCCCCTTTTTTCTCATTTATGGCAGAGAAGCCATTCTACCACCTCACATTCTTTTTCCTTCGCTTCAATTGTCACAAAAAGTCCAAGAAGAAGATTGCCCCCCTTTAGAAAGTCGTATTAATGCTTTGATGAAGTTAGAAGAAGTAAGAACCCAAGCTAAGGGTAAGTTAGACCAACATCAACAACTGATTAAAAGCTGGTTCGATTCTAATTCTGCTTCTGATAGGAATTTTGAAGTAGGCGATCTCGTCTTAAAGTGGGACAAACCACACGAAGGAAAGGGTGAGCACACCAAGTTTCAAAATTTGTGGCTTGGGCCATTTTTGATTGCTGAAAAGTTGGGTCCTAGTTCCTTTTGATTGCAGAATCTTGAAGGGCAGCTTGACACCTATCCGGTGAATGGCCAAGCCCTGAAAAGATACTTCGCTTGATTACTACCCTTGTATATTATGTAAATATTTCCTTTTGCTTTTATTTTTCCTTTGTTTTCGTTTTTGGTTTTGATTTGATTGATCAATTTTTTTTGTTTTTGAAACATATGCATCCCTGTGCACTGAGCCATTCAGACAAAGACCATGGGAAAATTTATTCGCTGAAATAACTTCTGAAAGATTGTACGAACATCAGTGATATATTTCTAAAACTGATATTTATGTTGGAAAATTTTGTTGTTTGAAAGAAATTTACTAATTTCAATCTCTGAGCAAAGTTTGTCATGATCATCTATTATCTTTTTACGCTGTCCCTTTTCCATAAAGGAATGACTCAAAAGGATGTCTCCCTGTCATAGTAAGTTGTTTTGTATATAAAACATTTATGAAGCTGAATAAAGGACAGTCACAAAAAATTCTGATGAGGTCTAAAAAAAATATGATAAAATATCAGGATTTTTAGCGTCACCCCGCTCAGCTATCCATAAAAGTATTAATAAGAGCTGTGGGAAGTGTTTGTAAACCCGCCGGGATATTGAACAGGTCTGCTGGCAGCGGGTAAATGCATGCATGACGCCAAGACAACTTCGTCGGGGTACTGAATAGGCCTGCTGGCAGTGAAGCAATGTCGGGTACATGAAAATCTGTAAAAAATTATAAGAAACCTCTTTAAAGTCCTTTATTCTAATCTAGAACTTCTTGACAGGATACAGATGTCAGAGTGGGTTAAATGGAAACCCTGTCGAGGCTATGGATGCTTGCTGGCAGCAGTGGCCATGCCAACAGTATTGAAGATTTTATCATAAATATCGTGACTCGCTGATCTTAAGACTGTTATTAGTTTTCATCTTTTAAAACATCGTTGGAAAAGATGGTAAATGATGATGTTTCTATGATTTTCTGATTGTTGTTTTTGAGTTGAAATTTTCTTTGCTGTCCTAATTTGAATTCACTTCTTTTGACAGAGATAACTGCTTCTCCCAGTGTGTCGCCATTGTTGGCATCCAATTCAATTTTTTCCATTATCCTATAAGATGCCTACACCTATGTCTCCTGAACTTCAAATTGCCGTCGCATTTTGCAAACAGACGATATTTTCATTTCATGCAACACTTGCAAATTGGTTTCAATTTAGTTTTCACGACTGTAAGTGTGAAAACTCCTCCATAATTATTTGAACTGTCATGATCTTCTCATTGATATTCTGAAAGGCACTTACCTTTGATTTATTATTATGTGGCTAAATGAATTTTCAAAATATGCCTATTTGGACATTTTGGTTGCATAACTTAAACTGGTAAGGCATTGAGCATATAGATTTATATTGTTTTGGACTTGCCTTGTCATAAGATTTCATAGGGGTCATGGTTTATTTTATTTTTATATGATGTGATCCTTATTATTATAAGCTCTTGGCTTGTCAAATTTTATGAAATCGATTGTCACAATGTTTTATAAACGTTTGATTACACATTTATATGATGGCACATATTTAACTTTTGGGTTTGATTTCACATTGAACATTCGTGGTTTGAAATAATACAATGGCACTTTGGTATATCATCCACCGTTTGATTCTTGGGTTGGCCGAATAATATGGTTTGAACAATGTTATGATTGATTGAACAGAGGTTGTACTTTGCCATTACTATTTTGCATTAGCGGTGAACAATCCCACCACCCTCACATGCGCACATTAATTTGCTTCCCCTTTGATCGTTCATAGTTGTTAGCCCAAACGACTTTGCTCCTGTGTGTTGTTGTTTTCAACTCAAACCCTTACCATGTGCCCGCACCATGGCTCCAGTTGTAAGGGATGAAACCAATGGTTGCCAGGCTCTGTTGATGTTCGACAGTGCTCACAGTGACCTTGAGGAATTTGGATGGCTCCCGTTCATACAAAAGTTTGATGGTTTTAACCCTTGCGTGGCTCGACAATTCACATTAACTTTTGATGGCTGTCGAGCCAAGGTCGGGGATGTCCAATTGGAAATTAACGAGCAATTTCTCAGTTTAGGTACTGGTCTTCCTGCCACTGGACATCGATGGTCCAAGAATTGCAAAGTGGAAGAGGTCTCGTGGACACTGCTCTTCCAATCGCGTAAGGTTAGCTCCTATGACAAAGGTTTGCCTGCGAATATGCTCAAGCAATATTGGCATGATTTGCTGATGATAACCAAACAGTTTATCACCTACGAGGGTCAGTATGGGTTTGTTTTCTTACACCACCTTTGTTTACTTATGGTTTTCATGGGCTATGAGATTAATATGCCTTATTACTTGCATAGGAGCTTATTTAAAATGTCTAAGAGATACAAAAGGAACCAGGTCGATAGCAGCCTTTTTTCACTTTGGATTGATTAAAATGATTGTTGTCTGTCATTTGGGGTTACACCGAGACTGTTGGAATGATTTTCTTACTCGCAATAATTTTGAGGATTCAAACCCACCACAGGTTGACAAACCTGTGGTGAGCGAGGTAAAGTCTGTACCCCCGGTACCCTACAGTATTTTTTTACCTAAACCCTTACCCAACTCACCTATTGACCTACCCCACTCTGTGACCAAGGATGTCGAAACTGTTAAACCCGTGTCTAAAAGGCCTAAAGCCAAGCCTACTATGAATTCCAAAGGAAAAAAAAATGCCCATTTAATCTCTCGAATGGAAAGAAATAAACCGAAACCTCCTGTCAACCCTGACCCTATCATTTTGAGTGGAGATTCCGACTCGAAAGTGGAAAATTACCTGGCAAGTGAGTACCCCTATTCGGAAGGTCTGTGTGCCAAACCCTCATACGACTTTGTGAAAAACCTACCACCTTGATTACAAAATGACCCTAATTACCCAGGCATAAAGTTGCCTTGTGAAACCCCCAGTGATTCGTCAAAACCCTCTCCTGCTCTACCTCAACCAGCTGTGCCACCCTGTGATCAGTGCGGCTTGTGGTTAGAAAGGTATTATCTTGATGTGCCAATGCTATAGTCCAGAATTCGTTCTCTGGAGGATCAAGTTGCAAGGCTTACCAGTCAAAAGGATAAATTGCAAGCCACTGATAAGAAATAGAGAACGACGGGCTCTATTTTGTTTAAGAATGTGGAGTCAGCTACAGCAGTCGTGAATTCAAAATTGGCATAACTCAAACAACCTCACTGGTATGTCTATCACCTATTTATATGACAAACTCATAGCTCTGTTTACAGCATGGATTTGCTTTGACACAGAAGCATACACTATATGCATAGTTTTGTTTTGATTAATGGAATTTCGTTTTCCCAGTTTAGCTTTGATTGTATTTTCTTTGATTCGATTGATCGTGGTATGGATTTGATTGTTTTACTCTGTTGCTAATTGAAGTCGTTTCTATCTTTTCTAAACACAAGTTGTTTCTGGTAATTTAATTTTGAACACAATCAATGTTTCGATTCAAATTGGTTATAATGTATATGATATGTTTGGTGATAATTGTGATATGGTTAACTGTTACGGTTTTGTGTATATATGATTTTCGACCAAGCTTGAATACAGTTTGGATCATGTTTAATATGATTTTGTTTTATATGCACCCAAATCGTGAATAGATACGAATCATAACAGTTATATCCAGCCAGTTGATTCGCGTTGGTTTACTCCACCATGTTATCAGTTCGATTCATATAGCAATGAATATACTATTTAAATTTGATTTGAGGAACGAAAGTGATTATGCCCAGGATCACGATTTGTTTCTATAATTAACTCAATCATGATTTGTTTCGATTGTTGCCCGGTTTATGATTATCACTTCTGTTGATAGTTGTGATCACTATTTGATCCTATCTGTTGACTGTGTAATGCTCAGCGATTGAAATCTATGGCGAAGTTTGGTTGATGCTGTTATGAATGTTTTATTTGACCATAATCGTAACAGTCTTTCAATCTCTGTATTTGATTAAAACAACATGGATATTATGCTACATTGTTATGGCCATAGTAATTGGATTATGATTGTGTTGGATTAGATCGTATCTCATATGATATGATTCACTATTAATTTCATTTGATATGAAACAATCTGGTTACGGTTTGACCCTATTTTATGGTAAAAGAAAATTAGAGCATTCTTATCCTTGTTTCGATTAAATCACTTTTGATTCTGTTTAATTTAAATGATAAACTCATTTGAACCATTAGTGATTCATTTTTAATGTTTATTAAAAGAAAATTGGATTGGATTATTTTAAAGAGATTTCATTTGATTTCTCTATGGTTCTGTATGCTATTTTAGACTAGCTACAGAATCAGATGATTCTGTAGCTAAGTCTGTAAGATTAGATTTTTATTATTTTGTTAATAAAATATCTTTCTAATTTGATATTTTTGGTCTATTGCAGGTAAATTTGAAATTGCAGTATAGTTAATGAGCAGTTAGGGGATATTGAAATATTTCACTTGTGTTTTAGTTTCCTAGTTTAGTTGATTTTGGGAATATCTTCCCATATTATGTAAAACAGTTTGATATTATCCACAGGGAGGTTTTACCCTGTGGAGAGACCTATAAATACCTATCACTTTTGTAATAATGATCATCCTCATTCGTCGGAGAACAAGGATATGGAGTTTTAATACAGACTGAAGCAGAATTTGGTGTTTTGTCACAACTTTAGCTTCTCATTATATCAACATTTTGTTTCATGTTGTGTATATCAATTTGTATCTGGTTAATGACTACTTTAGCTATCTTAATAATGTGCAAATGATATAATTTTAATCACTGTAATCCATATCTGGTTTCTTCCAAGTGTATAAAAGACATAACAATTGTTTAATTCAGTTTGTGAATGATAGGTTTACCTTCTTCATAAGTTGAATTATCAAATACAAGTTTTTGCATAACGGGTTTCCCTTATTGCAGAGATTTATAATCATATAGTTGTTATGATTTTTTATGTCTTGTTTGTCCTGTAAACCACTCAAAGAGAAGCACAGCCAATCGTTTACAAAAAGCTTCTGGATCAACCGGTGCGAGTTTCCTTCCTCCGACCATCTTCGAAGTCATCAAACGCAGGACAAATTAGGAGCGCTTTCAGGTTAGTTAGTCATTTGTTTGCTATTTTTATTAGTAGTTTAGTTCAAATATTAGTTTAAGTTGGAGTTAGTATATTAGATCGTTTAATTTCAGTAGTTTTATTTCTTATTCATAAAATATAAAAATCAAAAATATTTTTGGCTGTCTTAGGACAGAAAGAATATGAGTTTTACAGGTTTTATCTAAATTTGCCAGTTATGTATATTGTAAATTTGTGAATAAGATGTATTATAACTAGTAGCTAGATGGTTAATTAATAGAGTTAGTGTAATAGTAATTAGTAGAATAGTTAGTGTAATTTGTATTTAGTTTTAGTTTATATAGTAGTTTGTTTTGATTAGATTAGTGTATTAGTTTATTAGTTAGTTCAGTTTCTTTTATATTAGTTTTATTAATTAGTTTTAGTTAGTTTTATTTTGTTTTAATTAGATTAGTTAGTTTAGATTAGTTTTCTCTTTGGTTTTCTTAGAACCTTAGAGTGGCCAACGGAGCCGTTAAACCCGTCAGGGTGGTTCATTCCAAACGGCTTGGGTTATTTAGACAACCTCGGACCGGTTCCACTCTCTCAATTGACGGACGAACAATTTCGCCCATCAACAGTTTGCTGCATGAAATCTTAGAATGTTTGAAAAGAAAAAGAAGTCTTTCTTGTTGAAAAGTTGCTAGTTTTTGCATTGTTTGTAAAAGTTTTTGTTTCCAAGCATCTCTTGTTCATTTTTCTTTGAGTCTTTACACACCATCAGTTTCACCTCCATACCTTGTGACGTAAAAAAGCCCATTAAAATAAATGCTAATTAAAATCAATTAGACTTTTTGTTTGTAAGGTGCATACACTAGCTCAGGATTAGGGCCTTGGAATAGGTTGGAGAGTAAATTCTCCAAGGCCACTCAAACCAAACATTGGAGTCTGTCAATAGGGAGTGTAGAAGTCCAGTTGTGTGAAAGTTATCTAGGACCCCCCTCTAACACAGGGGCTAAACACAAGGTCGTGTAAGGAAAGGTAGCGGAGATAACCCCTCCAAAGCTGGACTAAGCATAGTGGAGAACACATATCGAGGATTTGTTAAGGGATTCCTTCGTTTTCATTTTCCACAGGGCTTCATGGGTCTCGAATCCATTCGAGGTCCTCAGTTGTCTTCCGAACCATTTTCTCTCGATACCCTTGACAGGTTTCGGGCTTGATACCCTGCTCATTGTGGCCTACCCGAATATCGACTGTACCCGCCTGGTGACTATTCACGTGCTGGCAAACTAGTTGCCAATATTTTTAGGGACATACACAAGTGACTGCAGGGGTATACCGCGGTACCTAGGATAGACATCGGGCCACGCTTTGCAGAGTATACCCGGAGGGTGCTTTTGTGTTCGAGTTGCACTTGCACTGGTAAGTTTCTCTAGTGTTGGTTGTTGTAACTGTTCTTCTAACTAGTTAGTGTTTGCTTGATTTATCTTTTAGGGGATTTCTTTTAATGTGTGTTACTTTTTTCACGTGTAGAATACCTTAGCGTGTCGTGGATCTTCTCACACAGTGGAGGATTTAGAGCTCCGCCAGTCATGAAGGATTCTGGGTCTGCCGCCGGTTATACTGGAGCCACCCCCACCACCATTGAGGTGAAAACTAGACCAACGAGGGTCTTTCGAAGCAACCAGGTTTCAAACCATTGAGCCCAAAAAACTCCCGGAGGAATCAACCACTAATCTTGGCGTAGTTGAAACCCCATCCACTGATACTTGGCCGGACATTATTGTGCCAATTCAATTTTATGAATGCCTGTCAGTTCCTAACCCAGTTATGGAACCAAACTCTGTTACTTCAACTGGGAATTCTTCCATTCCCATCACCGTTGTCACCACAGGAGAAGCATCTCCTAACTTACCATCGTCGGTCTGAGCCACTACGGTCTCGACCACAACTACGTCACACAGTGGACCATCCCCATCTATCATAGCAGAGACACCTCCCTTCACATCTAGTGCGGCAGGCCCTCTGTTTTCATACGGTATGCCTAGTTCGGGTACCAGTCCTGTACTCACTTACTCCACTTTACAGACTTTGGGTCTGGGGGCAGCGAGCTCTAACGCTCCTCTGCAAGGACAACTTGGGGGCATTCCTATCCCTTTCAACACTTTTCCTTACGCTGGAGGTCATATCTCTCCTTCGTCCCCTTCGCTTGGTGGTCTGCATCAGCAGTCCGTCGGGCAGCCTACACACACAAGTTCATTTGGAGCCGGGAGTCAAGGAATTCCTGCGCAAATTTCGTCGGTAGGTTCGTCACCATTTGTTTGGAATGGGACGTTTGGTAATAACACTTTCACATCCACTGCTTTCCCATCTGGGGGCACACCCATTTTTGGACAGTCTACTCCGACGCAGGGTACTATTCCTGCGTCGGGGGCACATATACCAGGACCTTGGAACTCAGGACAAGGATCCGCTCCTTCCTCTGGAATGTCGTTCTGGGGTAATTCTTTCCATAGTCAATGGAACCCCGGACAGACTTCTATGCCTCTCCCCTCGGGACCGGCATGGGGTAATCCTTCCCAAAGTCCATCAAACACAATGAATGCCCAACATCCTATGTCCTTCATGGGGAATCAGCAAATGATGTCTCCTCAGATGCAAAACCCTTACGCTGGTCAGGGCCATGGTTTCTACCAGAACCCGGGCCACCAGCCAAACTTTTCCTGGCAACCTGGTGCCAGTCAAACTCCAGGACCCTTTTTTCCGGGCTATCAGCAGCAATCTAAACTACCATTCCTGGCAACGTTACACTTGCCATATTTGACATGGTCGTTAAGTGATCCTATTTGTCATGATCCACATTGGCCTCCTATGCCGACGAAGTTGCCTTCGGACATTCCAAAGTTTGAGGCCAAGCCTAACGAAGATCCAAGTTATCACGTGACTACTTTCCACCTTTGGTGTTCATCTAACTCACTGAAAGATGACTCCGTCCAATTGCAATTGTTTCAACACACTCTTATTGGGAGTGCCGCGAAATGGTACATAGAGCTTGATCGTTCACGATATTCTTCTTTTGGTGAACTGGCTATGGCCTTCCTTAACCATTTCCGGTTACCTGTGAGATATGACGTGGGCACCGAGCTTCTTTCTAATTTCGAACAGACGATAGCGGACCATATCTCTGACCATATCCGAGAGTGGTGACACCGAAAGAGTTTAATCAAAGTGCTAGTTCCACCAGCATTTCTTCTTGAGTGGTTCCTTAAGTCTTTAGTTCCTCAATTATCCAAAGACTTCACAACTTCTAGGGTTTTCTCTGAGGAAGATGCCATCATGAGGGCTCAACAGTTTGAGCTTATCTATTCTCAGTCTAGTCTATTATACAACATCCTACCGGATGCTCCACGATCAATCCTGGATAAAACTAGACAAAGAGCTGGACCACATGCCGATGGTATAGTTGGTTCATCACAAACGAAGCCCGCTGAGCAATTGAAAAAACAATTGCAACAATTATCTATCCAACACTCAGCGGCTAGCTAGACTACTACTGTGGCTGCTCCTCCTACCCAAACATCGGAAGTACACTCCGTGCAGACGACTAACCCAAAGGCCAACCAACAGCCTGAAGGGAAGAAAAAACAACGCAAGAAGGGTAAGGGGGATAAAAAAAACTCACTGATAATGCTGGCGAGGGCACCATAGAAAAAAGGAAGGCGAGGTATCCGTGCAACTTGTGTGCGGAAGATCACCCGACCCATCTATGTCCTCGACTTGCAGAGGCCCAGAAGTTTGTCACACAACAACAACAAGCCGTGTTGACTAATCCCTTTCAGCATGGGCAAAATTTAACTCAAGCCTCTTCAAGTGCGAAAGGGGGCAGTTCAGAAACTTGCCCTCCTCCTAACAATTCTTCGTCCGCGAATGTATGCATGGTTAGGGGTGATGCGTTGATAATTACTAGAGCACACGACTATAGTAAACCAAGCGCCTCTGAGAAGGTCAAAGAAGCCGAGATCCCATCTCTTCCGCTACATATCGAGAAGACGTTGGGTGAAACGATGACACACATTCCAAAAGGTGCGTTTAAGAAATCTTCTCACAATCCAAACACAAGGGCCGCCCAGAATTACTCTGTGGTGGAAAATTTATCCCAAACCCCTTTTTCTATGTCCGCTTTGGAGGTCCTCCAAAGTTGCCTTGCTCAGAGGAAAGCCTTGTTGACTTCTTTAGGCTCTACTGAGACTTGTAACCCGGGTACCATCATGTTAGATATGACTGACTTGAAACCTCGTCTGCCTTACCACGTCACGTTTCATATAGTAGTGGCTTATCCCATGAAAACTTTTACACAAAATATTTTCCACACGGTGGTCGACAAGGGTGCTTCAACTTGCGTTATGTCATTAGCCTGTTGGAAATCCATTGGTCAGCCCAAGTTGTCTCCATCACCTACTCTCCTTACTATGTTCGACGGTCATTCTTTTCGACCACATGGCATCATTCCTTCTTTCCCTATGCAGTTAGGAGGGAAGACCGTGTGCATCGAGGTAGAGGTAGTCGATGCCCCCCTCGACTATAATCTCTTGTTAGGTCGCAGTTGGACTTATGCGATGCAAGCAGTGGTTGCTACATTTTTCCAAGTCTTGTTGTTCCCACACGAAGGACGGATAGTGACCATAGATCAATTGTCCTTCTCTAGACCTGACCCAGCTTTGGGGGCATCCACGGTTCCCATGATTGATAATCCTCAAGATGGTGTCATCAACGTAGGAGTTGGATTGTGCCCATCTTTGATGGGTACTTTCGATTACCCACCTCCTCATGCTGATGTCAAGTTTATATCAACTCACCACAAGGATAAGATTTTTCATGTCTCATCATTCTGCACGACTTACTTTCAGGATCCGTGGATTCTTCCTTCCCCATCAGCCACGATGGATGCGACAGGGTATGCTAGCATGTCCACGCCCTTGTCGGCTGCTGAAGTAGCATACTCTTTGGTCCAGCAAGATTCAACTACTCTTGATCCGACTCCTGCACAAGAGTTGGATCCACTTCTTGAGCCTATCTGGGCTCAGGATTCTCTTGCCAACACCGATTTATTAGATTTAATCTTGCCTTCTGATGAAGCTGTAATCGAAGCAATGACTAGTTCAGATAAACCTTGGGACGATCTTCATCACAGATCATATTTCCTCCCATATTTGAGCTGAATTGAGGCAGGAGAATTCACTATCACCATGATGGGAGATCAGCCATGTCCCATTAACCTCTTAGCTACACAGGATATTTATGCTGAGGAAAATATGGCGACTATCGCTGCCATGATACCTATCAATATCTCCCGAAACCCCAGCATCGTGGAGAATGTCTTCGTCAGAGCGGATTGATCCCCCAAAGAGATTCAGATTTACACAGATATTTTCAAAGAATTCCGCGATGTTTTTGCCTGGTCTTATGAGGAAATGCCAGGCATCAATCCGAAAATAGTTGAACACGAAATCACAACGTATCCTGATGCTAAGCCGGTTCGACAAAAACTTCATCCAATTAATCCTAGGAAAGCAGTAGCCATCAAGGCTGAGGTTGAGAAATTTCTAAAGGCAGGGTTCATTTACCCTATTCATTTGACTCAGTGGGTGTCAAACCCCGTGCCGGTCGATAAAAAACAAGGCACGATTCGTGTGTGTACCGATTTCCACAATTTGAATAAGGCATGTCCGAAAGATAATTATCCAACCCCATTCATCGATCAGATCATTGATGAATGTGCCAGTTGTGAAGCCTTTTCGTTCATGGATGGTTTTTCAAGATATAATCAAATCCAAATCAAACCTGAGGACCAACACAAAACGACATTCATTTGTCCATGGGGTACATTCGCATATCGAAAAATACCTTTTGGTCTAAAAAATGTTGGAGCTACTTTCCAGCGAGCCATGTCTTTTGCATTTCATGACCTCAAACATATAGTCGAGGCCTATCTAGATCATTTAGCATCACTCTCTCTCACAAGCGAAAAGATCATCCTACACACCTCAGACTCATCTTTGAACGCTGCCGCTACTTCTGGATTCTCTTAAATCCCAACAAGTGCAGCTTTTGCGTCACGTCAGAACGTTTGTTAGGTTTCATTGTTTCAACAATGGGGATCATGGTCGATCCTCTTAAGGTGGAGGCAATAGTCCAGTTGCCCCCCCCACGCAAAATCTTACAACTTCAAAGTCTTCAAGGCAAGGCAAACTTCTTACGACGCTTCATCGCCAACTATGCCGAGATCACTAAGGGCTTTATGCGTTTACTGAAGAAAGATGTTCCCTTTTTCTGGGATGAGGCCGCTCAACGCTCTTTCAACGCATTGAAACACGCCCTCACCACCGTACCTCTGCTATGACCACCTGATTATAACAAAGATTTCTTATTATATCTGGCTATCGCAGAGACAACCATAGGCATGGTTTTAGTTCAGGAGGATGATTCATTTTTTGAATACATGATCTATTACCTGAGCCGAGACCTCGTAGGACCAGAACTTAATTATACCCATCTTGAAAAACTTGTGTTGGCAGCAGTTCATGCTATTCAATAGTTCCGTCACTATGTTCTATTTCGTAATACCACCGTCATCGCCATTGTGAATCCATTCCAGTACATGTTGACATGACGAGTTATCGATGGAAAAATCAGTAGATGGATGGTCATCCTCCAAGAATTTGACTTAGACTTCATTTCTGCCAAGTCCAAAAAGTCATTGGTCTTCGCAGAACTTATCTCGGAGCTTCCGGTTGAGTCAGGTGACGTTGCGCCTGAGGAATCGCCTATCCGGGGGGATATGTTTTTGATTGAATCTTCAAACCCCTGGTACAGAGATATACTAATCTATCTCCAGACTTTGAAGTTCCCTACCTCTGCTTCTCATGATGAGCGTTGGCGGATACGCCATCAGGCTAAGAACTATCTCATACTCAATGATACATTGTATCGGAGGGGTGTAGACTGCATCTTGCGCCGGTGTCTCACTCATGAGGAGGCTGTCATAGTGCTCAATGATTTTCATACAGGAGCTTGTGGCGGTCACTTATCTGGGTTGGCAACAGCCCAAAATATTTTACGAGCAGGTTACTTTTGGCCCACACTTATCAAAGATTGTATCGAGTTGGTCAAGAAGTTCCATCTATGCCAAGTCTTCTCACGGAAGATGAGGGCACATCCAGCTCCCATGTTTCCCGTCATCACAATCGGTCCCTTCACTAAGTGGGGGATTGATTACACTACATGCAACCCCCCATCAGCAAGGGGGCACCACTATATCATTGTAGTTGTCGACTACTTCACTAAGTGGGTCGAAGCTATGCCGACGTTCAAAGATGATGGAGAGACTGCAACTCTCTTCTTATTTAACCAGATTATAGCACGGTTCGGCATCCCGAGAGAGACTGTCACTGACCATGGCAGTCACTTTCAGAACCAAATGATGTTTGAGTTAACGTCAAATCTTGGGTTACGGCAAGAACATTCATCACCTTACTACCCCCAAGCCAATGGGAAGGTGGAAGCTATTAACAAAACTCTTAAAACAATTTTACAGTGAACTATCAACTCAACCAAGTCAAATTGGCATTTGATGTTATACTCAACATTATGGGCTTATTGAACCTCAGTTAAGACGGCAATCGGTTTCTCACCTTTCCAGCTCGTTTACGGGCTGGAGGCGTTCTTTCCCATTGAATGTCAAATTCCATCTCTGAAATTGGTAGTACGGTTATTGCCAGATACTTCTCCGCTTGAAGAGCGATTAGTACACCTTGAGCAGCTTGACGAACAGTGTCGCGATGCGGCCCTGGCCAACGAGGCTCATAAACATAAGGTCAAGTGTCAATATGATAGGTCTATTCGTCCTCGGGTTTTCTCTGAGGGCGACCTTGTCCTGGTTTATGACCAAGATAAGGACCCCCTGGGGGCAGGAAAGTTTAAACCCATGTGGTTCGAACCCTTCATTATTAAGGAGGTTTTAAAAAATGGTGCTTATCATTTGGTCGATTTTGAAGGGAATGCTTTGGTGGAGCCTAGAAATGGGCTCTACCTCAATAAGTACTACTCATAGAACGGTCACTATGGGTAACTTTTTGTAACATATGTATATTCTTTGTGCTATTACTTTTTTTACGTTTCTTTTGCAAAACATGTCATGGACGTGTCATTGATGTTATCTTTCATCACTATGGAAGATGTCAAGTAAGTCCGAGGTGTCCGTTGGGTATGCGGACGGTGCTAGTTGACACATGCGGAGGCTTGCCTCCACTACTTGGGTAATCTTTACACCACAGGGTCAGTTGTTATCTTTCGGAGGGATATGCTTAGGCGACACCACAAATAATGTTGCCGAGTATAGCGCAGTCATTGAGTTTCTTCGTGACGCATTGTCATTGGGTATCTCTCATCTCCGGGTCTATCTAGATGCTCAACTGGTTGTGTCGCAGCTAAACAGGATATACCAGGTGCATGACCCAAATTTATACCGACGATTCCTTAGGGTACGTCTCTTGGAACGCAACTTTGATTATATTACATATTTTCATGTTCCTAGGAATTTAAATCAAATCACAAATACTCTAGCTAATCACATTTTAGATTGGCATCTTGCTCACACATAAAAAGATCATGATCATACACATGTAAATACATTTTTGTACACATAATCCATAAAGACACAGAAAAGAAATAAAAACCATATATAAACATCATAAAATTCTCAGAGTACATAGATGGACGCAAGCACCTCAAAAGGTGGGAACCATAACGAGTCACTAGGGCTTATGCCCTCAAAAAATAAATATACATATCAGTGCTCGGGGCACATAAAATTCTAAAGTCTGTTCAGGGCCTATGGGCCCTATTATACTCATATACAGCCTGGACCAAACACCTAAAAAATCAAACCCATGTCCAAGGTACGCCCACAATATGAGTATGCAAGGAGGGCGGCAAGTCCTCTATCTCTGCCATGGGAACTGTGCGAGTGAGCGTAGTGAAGTTTCGCTCAATCCACCTAAGAACCCTCTTGGCCTCTCCTACTGGGAGGTTCCCTGCCACTGCTGCTCCCCCGGCAGCGGCAGCTGCGGCCTCTGGCCATGGGCAGCGCCTGTTCCGTGCATAATCGGCAGGCTGCACAGGTCCCACATCTGCACGCAATACAATGCTCACCCATCAAAAACTCTGTTATACAAAAACATGATATATATATCAAAAAAGACATAAAAATTACATATGCAAACAAAAAAAAAACTAGATAGGTGGAGACTTATCCATCTCCCCTCGCTCCTCCCCAAGAGGCACTGGTATCACTGGATCTCTGGAAAAATCGATCCCTGCATATGGGTAATCCTCAATAGCTGGGATCTACCGTGACAGCTAGGCGAAAAAGTCATCATTGAAGGCCTCTGTGGTCCTTCCGCTACCCTGTCGTGGCAGCAAGGCTGCCCATCTACATACTACGGGAAAAGTAGCCAGATGTCCTCGTACTGTCAACCAAGGACTGAAACATGGAGCTCTCTCAAAGAAAAATGAACACAGGATGGTCCCAAACCCAAAAGTTCCTGTGTGTCCACTATCTACAAGATGTCAACTAACCTGTCATGCTTGCTAGCAGTGTGGTACTCCAGTCGAAAATTTGTGCATTCATGCACTGAATTGCACAGTTCATCTGTGCGTGCGAAGCCTGGTGCACTGCTGCAGAGCCGGTAATTCACCCAATGAGCGATAAGATGGTCTGAAGAGCAAGGCTGGTAATACTACCAACAGGTATTGAGGAAGTCCTTTGATTGGTCCCAGCCACACAATATTCCTCTATCAACTCCGAGACCTTGCTCCACCCCGCAGGAAAAGTCTGAAAATTGACTGGTTCCCCTCTCCTCGAGAGGCCAGTCAAGAAATAAATATTCTCGGTGGTGGGCACCAAGGATTGCCTCTCTATCATAAAGGCCTCTGCATCTGGGTGCCAATAATTAACCAGGGCATTCAGTAGTCTAGGTTGAGTGTGCATGAACGGACACAAAAAGAATTTCACTAAGCCACACTGCGTCAACACGACCATGACGTTCGGATCTATGGCCACTAACTCATTGGTGGCCTTGTGCTCCCTCTCTCTCCACTGAACATACATCCTGCCAAAACCACAAAGCAAAAAGGGGGAGTTAATACTTGGTTCAATCATTTTTTCCATCGTTAGGGGGGCACCTGTGGGCTGTCGAGGTGACAGTCGTGGGTACTCATGCACAGATTTGGCTCTGCACGCGGGTACCCGTGGGCTGTCCCTGGACAGCCCATGTTTTACTAGGGTCGACCTCTTAGAGGTCGACAGCCACCCCCAAAACATGCTTAAATTCAATAAATGAAGTATTGAAATGCAAGATAAAGGAGTTTGTACTTACTTGGTCCAAGCAGAAGTCCGTTTCGTCCACTGTAGCTCTCAGAATCACAATCTCTGGCAAAGGGGGTCTTTTTGGCTCCATAGTCAATTTCCAAATCAGCAATGGTGATAATGAGCTGCCAGCTTCTATTTATAGACTTGTTGGTCTCTTTTTGTCACTTTTTGGGGCCCTTTTATCAGTTTCTTTATACCAAAAACCATTTTGAGTGGTCCAGGAGTTATATGGGAGGGATTTGATCAGGTATTGGAACATTTTTTATTGAGTTTCAAAAAATAAAATAAAAATATATATTGACGGTCCCTAAAAAAAAAAAAAAAAAAATATTTTCCAAAATACATCTTGAGCGTATAGGGTAGGATTTCATCCCGACTGTTGCATCTCGTTGTCTTTTGTTCTTATGATATAGGATCAATCCCATTTGGTGGTGACACAGAACTGTCATTTCTGCAATAGAAGTGTCACAACTGGGTGGTAAAGCTTGCCAAAACATGGATGCCCTAGGTAGTTCCTGGTTGCATTATGGTATTCATGCTGTTTTTTAACACTGTAGGCTCGGGAATCCGTGTAGTCTTTCCTGAACACGAATTTGAGCCTCATTTGCATGGGTCTTTTCCACTGTTTTTCTTACCCTCCGGACTCCCAAAACATAACAAGTCTCCTTTTAAGCCCTTTTCAAACCCTATAAACATGAAAAGATTTCCAAGTGATCTTGTGATCTTTCACGCTCGTTAAACTGAAATTTGAAGTCACGTCTGTCCGGTGGTAGTTTACCCCTTTTTCGGTCCGGATGGTCAATTGTACGAACAAAGGAATACTCTATTGAATTTCCATTCTTTAGAAGAGTATCCTCAGGTAAGATTTTATTCCTTTTTCGGGCCTGAGGGACTAAATTTATGAAAAAGAAACCCCCCCGGAGTCCATAGTTAAGATCTTTTTAGACTCCCTAAAATTGAAAAGATTGTCGAGTGACCTTATTCTTTCACACTCGTTAAAATGGTCCAGAAGAACATTCCTGACGGATTCCATAGTTAAGCTTTTTTCAGACTCCTTAAAATTGAAAAAATAGCCGAGTGATCTTGTCCTTGTCACACTCGCTAAAATGGTTTTGAATTGACGTCTAATCGGTGCTAGTTTATCCCTTTTTCGAACCGACTAGACTATTGACGAAAAATGTACCCCAATGGAGTTTCCTTTTATGCTTTTTCAGACTCTCTAAATATGAAAAATCACCAATCTTCCCTTCTTTGGGCTCGTTAAACTTACATCTAAATATGTTACCATTGTGTGTTTTATCAACCGCATTTGCATCCTTTACCCATTAGCCTAAGTACAGTTTGCTTTTGCATCTTAACACCTTTGGCTACTGGAGGATTTTTCCTGAGTATCATTTCCCTAGAACATCAGTCTTGTCCTTGTGCCTTGAGATTGTATGTTTTCTATACTCGTTCCTCCACTATAACATAATATTCCTTTATTCTTTTTCAAAATAATAAAAAAGAACAAAAAAATCAAATATACCCCAAAAAGAGGATGGGAAAAGTATTTTATTTATTGGTAGAATCATGAGTTGCCCTTAGATAAAGCACATCTGTCCGTTTGATTCATCAGACTTTGGGATGTAGTATGACCTTAGGAAGCTTTGCTCGCTATATTGAGTTGTGTCCTCCATTGTTTGGTTACTCTTCCAAACATATGGAGGGTTTGCGTTGCCTCCTGCTTCATAGACTTATGATTAACAGATATGTTGTCTGAGTCTTATCACTTGTCGTGCTATTGTCCAAGGGAATTTTATCACTTAGCTTGAGTCAACCCCTCTGCAATATGTCTGTTGTCCGCATACCCGACCATCCTAAACGTCCAATCGAGTCTTTGTTCGAAATCACTGAAGCCTTCAATCCGATCATCAAGATTATCAATTCCATAATCGATGAGCCGTCGAATACCTCTAAGTAGTGTAGTTGTAAACTCATATTACACTCCTACCCAAGTTTTAGAAGATTTTGAAGTTGTTGCTCGAGCTCTGAAGTACAGCCATCAGGCCGAATCAGCTTCTTAGAGATGGATACTTTATTTTGTATATCTTTCTGATTTTGAGATGTAGCTCCACTGTGTATTGCTTGTGGCTACTCTTCATAGTTGTTTGACATGGATCTATAGTGTATTTTATTGGTAGCCATGGTTCTATTTTATCCCGAGCATGGGTATGCCCGCCTTGGTGAGACATTTGATATTTTTTGCAGACGGCACCTCCTGATCCCTGATTCCTGGTCTCACTCATTCAGCATATCAGTACAGATTGGTAAAGAATTGGTAATGTATTTCAGCCATCATATGCTCTTCTGACCTCACACATTAGGGGACATCAGTTATAACCCTAAATTTCACCACACATGCTTACTTGGCATCAGGCCAACTCATATCCCTTCCTTGCCAAGGCCATGTTGAACAAACTCTTGAAAAACCTCCTAAATTAAGTAACCCGTGCCCTAACCTATTACTGGGGACGTTGGAATGTTGGTAGGCCTTCTACTGCATGCGTTGGAATGCTGGCTGGCCCACTACAGCCCGCATTTACCTAACAAAGCACAAAAACAGGAAAGTTTCCGACGGGACGAAAAGATTTGGGTCAGTTAACTGAAACTCCCAGCCATGCATGGCCGAGAGTTCGTCCAAAACCCTAGCTCCTTCTAGCCTATCAAAGAAGGGTTAGGGGTACTATTTGGAGGAGGAAAATCATAGCAAAGAAACTATGCCCAATTTCCGAATCTGTTTTTGTCCCAACCCTTTAGTCTTTCCTCAAGCTTTAGGAGAATTCAAGCAAAGCAGTTGGAGGACAAAGAAGAGGAGGAGCCCAGGATCAGGATGAAGGAACAGTGGCCGATCTCTATTATTTTTGTAAGTTGATTCATCTTGAGATTAATAAAGAATACTTTTCCCATCCCAATGCACGAGTTATATATGTTTTATTGATTTATGCTTAATCTCTAACCCTCTAGTAGAACAATAGCATGCATGCGTCGTGATTTGTCTTGATTGCAGGATCGTCTTTGGAAGGAGCAACAGAGGCAAGCAGATAAAGCGCAATGGAGGATCTACACCAAACATCATTAAAAAGGTTAGTAGGTTCTTTCCATGTTTTCATGTGAAAAAGGGTTTTAGGTTTGGGGTAGAAGGTTAAAAGTGATTTCTTAAGGGTCATGATCTGCATGCAAGTTTAAGCCCTAGCTTGTTAGTCCGTAGGGTATAATTTCCCAACAACACTACTGCTCAACTCCAATGGATTTACTGACTGTACCATTGGGTTCAAAATACATAAAATCCCCAAAAATGACTATTAGTACTCTGAAAACAAACCATGGCTCATCCGGGCATGACCTCTTCTACTGGTGGCCTTGAGCTTCCCTGAGCTTCCTTGTGGAAAAAAACACCTGTAAAAGTCCTCAAATTCCTCTGAAACCTATCCCAATGAGTTCAGAGAATCTCAATTAGTCAATAATGACTATTCAGTTGTTGAAAATGGACTTTGGTTCCCCTGGGCATGGCCTCCTTCAATGGTGGCCTTAAGCTCCCTCGAGCTCTTTGAAACTTCAATGTAGAAAAACCTGCAATAGAAGTCTCCAAATTCCTTTGAAAACTGTACCAATGGATTTAGAACATCCAAAAACCCCTAGCTGGGCTTTTTCGGCACCTCATTTGGCCAAAAAATGAAGAAGATAGGCCTCTTGCCATTTTCCTCCTTCAAGCTTGTTGTCTCTGGTTCGTCAATTCGCACCTCCTGTGTGAGTAACCTGGCTTCTAGGCATTTCCCATGCCTAAACCCATGACATTCACCGTTCCTATTATTGGTGCTAAACTATCGCACTACTAGCGGACTTAGGGCCTCAAAGGGCAGAGGTGTTGGGTGCATGGGGGACCATATGGCCACGTCCCAGCGTGATTTTAGTCCCTAGTTTCAAGATTGAATGTGGTTGCAACACGTGTTGGGTGTGTGGTCATTGGTTGGACTCCCATGCATTTAAATGGCCATGGGTCACATGGCATGGTTGTATGGGTATAAATGGGGGTCGGGGCTAAGCCTCAACCCGGACATCCTCGCCAAAACTTAACACATTCAAG
>ML778643.1:165821-214728 GCA_009831015.1 Picea engelmannii | reverse complement strand
GAAATGCAGCTTGTGATGTGTATTGCCAAAGAATGAGTCCTTAGCAATCTCAACAGCATAACAATACAAAGAATTCCTTGAGAAAATGGTGGTCATTCATGGCTTTTTATAGCCAAGCTTTGGGTCATTATGTAACCTCTTTAAAATGTGAAAAGGGGCTCTTTAGGGCACAATTAGGTCTTTGACCAGCCCACCATGAGGATTGAGCTCGGATTTGGTGTCAAATCGACTTGGGAGCTGATCCATTAGTGGTTGGGAGGCCGACCAATTTCAATAAATGCGTCGTTTAGCAGGTGCGTGGGTTTTTCACCCAACAGCCGCGCCTTGTGCACATATGCGCGCTTTGTACGTTGTTGTTACGCGCCTGCGCGCGCGCACCCAAATGATGTAAAACGCCTTTCAAATTTTTGACCATTTTGTATAGTTTTTTGACCCTTTTGCGATGCTGTGGCATTAATCCTATGCCATGAATGACTCCAGTCCTGTTTTGACGATGCGGAGTTCTTGTCGCCACGTGCGGACAAAATTTCAATGATAACACACTGTATCAGAGGAAGTTAAAGAAAAGATCAGAAAGTCCTTGGAATAATCAGGACTAATAAGCACAAGTGCCTCAATCAATGCCCTTTTGATTTGGTCAAAGGATTCCCTGGTTTCAACAGTCCATTTTACTTTATTCCCCTTCCTGAGCATGGTTGTGATATGCTTTACCATCTCAACAAAATTTGAAACAAACCTCAAAATTTTATTTTTTCCCAAACAATACTGGACTTATTTCCTGGACCTGGAAAGTGGCAAGGTTTGAATTGCCTCCACCCTGCTCATATCAATTCTCACTCCCTCGATAGATACTATATTCCCCAACAACTTTCCCTCCTTCATGGAAAAAAGAGATTTTTTAGGATTCAAGGAAAGACCAAATCTTCTGCATTTCAAGAAGACCTTCCTCAGATGAGGACAATGTTCTTTATCAGATCTGGAAAAAACTGTTATGTCATCCATATAGATCACCACAAACTGATTCTTCTCCCCAATGAAGGTTATGTCCATGGCTCACTGAAATGTTGCCCCTGCATTCATCAATCCAAAGGGCATTTTGGCATACATGAATGCGGCCCAAGGAGTGGTGAAGGTTGTCTTTTCTCTGTCCTCAGGTAGGACTGATATCTGATTGTAGCCCAAAACTCCATCAATCATGGATATCCTTGATGCACCAGTTACCCTTTGTAATATATGTTCCATATTTGGTAAGGGGTAATTGTCCTTCTTTGAGCTCCTATTCAGATTTTTGAAATTGATATAGAGTCTGATTTCTCCACTTTGCTTTCTCACTAGGACCAGATTGGCCACCCATTCAGAATATCTCAAAGGGACGATGATTTGGGAATCCAACAGTTTCTTTACTTCTCTCTCCATGGAAGGAAGCAACATAGGATTAATCTGTCTTAGCTTCTTCTTAAATGGCTTAGCCTCTTCTTTCAGTGGGATCTTATGCTCAAGGACAACTGTGTCATATGTTTTGAGGTCTTCATAGGTCCAAGAAAAAACATTATCAAATTCCCTTAATAAATCAGCATACTAGGTCCTCTGCTCTCTTGTCAAGCTGCTTGAAAATTTGACAAACTTTGGCTCCTTCTTTGTGCCAATGTTGCACTTAGTTGTATCGGCATTATCATTTAAGATTTTACCCTTTACTGCCACATCATTTCTATCAAAAATCCTTTCCAAAGGAACCAGTCCCTTTTGAATGTGATTGCTAGGTAGCTGAACAATATGATGATCAACAATCTTGTTCAGAAGATCATCAGCATAAGGATCGGCTTCAGAAGCAGGGTCTTGATCAATGTGCAATGTTGAAAACTCCTCAACAGTCTCTAGGAATCTTTTGATTTCAAGATCATCCTCAAAAACCTTCCAATGCTTGACATTGTCAGGTATGGAGGGCTTGTATTTTACTTCTATATCATACTTGAGCTTAGGTGGCAGAGGGACTTTGAAATTTCTCGCTAAAATAGCCAGTGAATCAACCAGTGTTTTCTCCTTTTGGAATACATGATATATTGAAAGCTAGGAAATACCTGTCAATGAGGTCCCAGGATTCATTTTTGTAGCTCCTAGGCCAAGGGTGTTTGGCCTGATAAATATTTTTGATCTGCTAAATAATCAGCTCATCATCCCCAAACACAGATATCTCTTTAATCCCCATGTCCTTTGTAGCCCTTAATCCAAAAACAAGAGCTTCGTACTCTGCCACATTATTGGTGGCTTTAAAATCTAATTTGTATGACAGAGATATAGTTTCCTTAGCAGGGGAAACAAAAAATACCCCAGCACCAACACCATCTTTAGAAGAAGCTCCATCAAAGAACATTTACCATACAAAGGTGATCGGGGAAGAATCTTCATGGGGGGTAATTGGTTTCTTTCTAATTTGAAGAGGAGCCTCAGGGGTGTTGGTGAGTCGAAACAAGATGAATCCCAAATCAGTATCAAGGGAAAATATTGGATGATTGGTGGGGTCTGATTCATCACTAAGAATGTAGGCCAGTTGAGCTTCTCTATACAGTCTTTTGTTCTCCCATCCAAAGACCATAATGGTAGCATATGTGAGGTCCATATGTAACGTTCCCCCAAGCTTTTTAATCCAATATATTGACAACAGCATGCCAAACTTGGGAGGAACATCAACCACCATGATATCCATGACCACACTTTTCATGGGTAGCTGAAACAAGGTTACCACAAGATCTTTGATGACCCTGAGACATTGCACCCTCCTAGAGTCAAAGGAGTACAAATCATGATAAGATTTTGTGACTTCTAGTCCCAACTCTTCCATGATTGTTTTGGGCATGAGATTATTGGAAGCCCCTAAATCCATCAGGAAATTATGCAGCACCTTATCATGTATGTTTATGGATGTGTAGAAGGGATGGGATGAATCATCTCTATATTCTATCATAGGACCTAGGATGACTGTTGGATTTTCATCTTGGAGGTTCATTGAGTCTGCAGAATGGTAGGATGACTTAGACTGCAACAATTTAGAGAGGGACCTTTTGAAATCTTCATGTTTGACTAGCTCTGAAAGGGGCATAAGAATTTTGATTTTTTGAATTTCATGCTAAAAGTTAAAGGAGGAAGGAGGCTTAGGAATTTCCCTTACCTCTAGGACAAGGTCTTTGGCTATTGGCGAGAAACTCTAAGCTTTCTTTTCCTTGGCAGTATTTGTTGCATGCTTAGCAGGCTTCTCTGCTATGAGAGGCTAATCATGGATGTCAAACTTCCCTTCTTTCTTCTTTGACTTGAGGTTGTATTTGTTGGGACTAATATCATGGGATTTCTACCCCTTACTCAACTCATTTATTTGGTTGTTCATGAGGAATTCTTCATATGCAGATTGAGTTAAATGAGGGAAAGGAGAGGTTTCCTCAATACAATGAATTCTAGGGTCTAGCTCTTGTTCTTCCTCTTCCTTATCAATAACAAGGTTGTTTGGAAAAGGAGCTAGTATTCTCTAATCGTTTCTATCTCTATCCCTTTGTTCCCTTGGCATAATCTAAGGAACATTGTTGTTTGGCCTCCTGAAGTTGCCTCTATTGTCAACATTTTGAGGATTTATGTATATTAGCTTCCCCTCCATTTTCATTTTCTCCGTCTCTATAGACAAAGACTTTACTATCTTTGTCAATTCATCTACTTGAGGGTAAGCAATAGAATAATCAGAGGTTGAGGCTTCAAACCTCCCTATTTCCTTGTATCTGTCAAATTTTCTTCTGAGCCTGTTAACTGCTAACACATTAGATTCTACTTCCAGGGCTACATCTTGCATGTTAGCCAAGGAGGTAGCCCTTCTTTCTCTGAGAAGGAAGTAGAAATCAGGGTCAAATGCTCTAGCATAAGTGATTTTGGCAGACGCTTCTGAGGGTTTTATCTCAACGGGGATCTTATTATACATTTTATTGAATCTTTTGGAGAAGTATGAGACAGAATCTCCTTCCTTTCTCTTCAACGACCCAAACTTTGTCATGTAATACATGAAATTATTTTATCTCCCCACTGTCTTAAGAAGGCATTATATAGAGCTTCAATCCCAGCAATGGATCCAGAGGTTAGTCCCCTATACCATTTCCTAACCTCAACATCAAGGCTCTGGAAAAAGACTCTCATCTAGACATCTTCATTTTCAATGTTCAGGTTGTCTGCATAACTGTAGAAGGCAACAAGGTGTTCTTCAACAGTTATGTCCTCCTCTCCAGTGAATTTAGGCATATATTTCAAGTAATCTCCAGCAGGGGGAGGATTCATTGGCTGAGGTAGGACTAGAGGGGCATACCTTGCAGCCACTATGGAATCCATTTTGTTTCCAAGGGGATTAGCACTTGCCATAGGGATATGAGGTGGAGGAGAATTAGGAGGAGAAGGGGCTCAAACAAGCGAGACTAGAACTGAGCTTGTAGGAGGAAAAAGAAACAACAAAGGATTTTAAAAGGAGGATAACGATTTTAAGGGAACATAGGTTTCTCTTCGCTCATTAGCAACAACAAAAATGGGAGGAGGGGTGGTAAATCCTAAGGTAGGAAAATATCCTGAATTCCTGGGTCTAGACCAGGATACAACGTTAGGGGAGGTAGGAGTGACAAAGCTCTCTCCCTCCAATCCAACACTAGGAGGAGAAAATGCGACGAGAACACTCCCAAAATTTAAAAAACGAGAAACTCCAATAAAAGGTCTGATAGGAAACTGAGAAGCAGATATTGGAGTCTCTAACAGAGGGCAATGAGAACTATCAAAAATACCTGGTTCAACAATTGAAAATTCTTCTCGGAGGGACTTTCCCTCTTTGATAAGTTTCTTTGGATTTGCTTCAGGTGTTTCTAGGGGCAGCTGGGGGGTAGACCTCGTATGTCTGCCTCTAGAAGCCACAACTGAAACAATGGGTTCTTCCCAATGGAGTCGTCACAATGGAGTTTCCAGCTGCATAGTTGGAATCTTGGAGGGCTCTGATGCCTAATTCACCTTCAGAATTAGAGGCTCAATGTCATTCAATCCTAGGGAAAATCTTCAACATCGTCCCTGACAACGGTGCCAGAAATGTTAGCACTAGAAGTCACCTCTGGATTGTGACAAAGGTAAGCCCAGTACCCATCGGTTTTATATGTCACGAATGAATAAATTGGGTTGGTCGAATGGATGCAGACCCAGAAGAATATCGCTTTAACTCAGAATCCTAGAGCAGGACATACATGAACAAGTGAGGTCTTGATCTAACTTCCATCAGTAATTTGAGTTTAAAATGAGTAGAGGGAAGACTTGGCTAGAATGGTGAACAAGACTGCTATGAGCATGAGGCTTTCCACCATCTTGGAGAATAAAGACAAGACACTGAGATGTGCCTAGGTGATACAGTTACAAAAACACCGTGATCTAACCTACATCACAGTGCTACGATAACAGCTCGACTGGATCCTCCAATTTTGAGCTACCCAGTGTGAGAAAGAAATAATACAACACAAGAAACTGATTAAAACTGGTGCAAATACTGCTATTATCAAACATACATCACAACAACATAAATACCCTCGACTGGATCCTCCAATTCCGAGTGTTTTAACACCGTGTTTACAAAGAGTTGGAAAGAGGCTGACTTTCATTAAACCATAAGTCTCAAATGCAAATGCATAACCAGAAGAACCAGTGCTTCATTAAAAATTTACAATCGGGAGCCTAGCTCAACCATCGACCCTTTCAAAAATAAAAAAAAATGAGCATACATACTTAGAGAAATTCACCCCCCTGATAGCAGGAGGGTAGCTGAGCCATTAATTCCAAGCCTAGCGTGCACATTATCCTTTGTCAAGGGAGGCTCAGACCGGGATGGCTCCTGTAGGAAAGCCTGCACATAGGGGTACCATAGGCTTAATTTCTCCATACCTCCCACTCCTTTCATTCATGTCTTGAGCTAACGTTTCAACCACCTGCTCAAATTTCATTAACTTGTTTCTTCCATGGAGGGTGGCCAAGACTACGTGCACAGGGGACAACCACGTGCCTACTCCTCAAGGCTTGGAGGCTAGCTCCCCTTTCTTCTGGCTCTACCCTCAAAGGGACCCCAGGCTATGACCGTGTGTCTCTTGCTTGGATGTCTCAAATCAATCCTTGATCAATGCTCCCAATGGTGTCGGGAATTCTTGCACCATGGATCCACGATGCACTTCCTTTCCTTTTTCCCGGTGCTTAATCTTTCGAAATGGATATTTAATAATTCGACAGTTGGATATACTTAGAACTGACAACCACGATGATTCCCCAAAGGCCCCAAGTCACCGATCCACCTTCCATATGACTGGGCACTAGGACCACTGGCCCAAAAAAACCCCCATGATGTTTCGTGGTTTTGCTTTCGCATATCTGCAATGGAAAGGAGCGAGCCCTTGTCGCTTAGAATCGTGATAGCTGAAATTGCTACAGGATGTAATAACACGCCACATGTCTATTGCTTGAACGACCTAGATTGGCATGGTTATTGTTTCACTATGGGTCCACTGTGGCCATGCACCCCTCATCTTCACTAGCACTCCTTTCAATATGACCCTGGGCTATGACCATGGGCCAGGCTCCTTGGGCTTCACATTTTGGGGCATATGTCTGTGGGTGTGCTTGCTAACGGAAACCCCGAAATGCCGACTCTCATGATCGCACAATCAGTTGTGCAAATTAAATCATGACTTTGGCCATTAGGGACGAGCCCTGGCGCTAAACCTTGGGCAAGTCCATGGCTCCGGTTTACCTGATGACCGTCGATCTTCCTTGATGATAGACCCTCGACATTGAAACTAGTCTTTGCCTGCTCGCTTGCTTTGTGTCGTTGTTCAACTTCTCTCAGTGCTGCAGATAGTGGAAATGGGGATTTGGCCAACCAGACTTAGGCTTGGGAAGGAAAAGGTTCAATGATGGAGGTAAAAGGAGGAGGGATCAACCTTCAGAAGAGATAGAGGAATTTAGGTTCGATCTCTTCCAGACATATTGACAGGGAAAGACTAGTTGATCGAGAAGGATGACTGCAAATGAAAGAGAAAGAAATGCTGAAATGGGAAAGGAAAACCACAATCAGGTTGACAGAAGGGGAGAAGACGAGCAAAATTACAGACATGGGAAGAAAAAACAGACCCCCAAGGTCTTGACAGGAATATGTGATAACACATACCCCAACCCCGTATCATGCTTTTCCTGGTAATCAAGCATCGTCGTCAGTTGAGTATTGCGAGATTTTCCAAATTCATGGGCATGGGCCAAGACAGTGCCTCATTATTCAAAAGTATTCAACAATACCTAATACTGTGCATTGTGAGTTTTTCACAGCTACCACACATGCTACAAACAAGTGTAGAGCATTGGATGCACTTGCGGACAGATTGGATCGAACATCATTCAGGGTGAATGAAACCCCTCAAGGAGTGGGAAGAGGTCGAGGAGGTGGAGTTGGAGGAGACTTCAGAGGAGGGAGAACTGGGGGAAGAGGACCAAGTAGATTCTACAACTGTGATGAGAAAGGCCACATGGCTAGGGATTTTCCTCACCTGAGGCGACCATGGTGCTCTCGCTGCAAAACTAATGGGCATACAACTGAAGACTTCCCAGAGATAATTGCAAAATGGGAAGATCGGGTACGTAAATGAGGAACTAATCTTATAATCTTAGAGATAAAGAGAGTCATTAAAGGAAAACTACCCAACCTTAATATCATTACTCGAGGAGGAGCAAAGATTGGTGCAGAGAACCTAAGGAGGACATGTATGATCCTTTGAAACATAAGTTGTTCTTTAAAAATGCAATAGAAGTATTCCAGAGTATCCCTGGCCCTGAGATGGAAGAAAAACCCCCTCATCCTATCGTTTATCCTAAGAGTGTGCAAGTCCCTGCTTCACCACCTGCACCTTGAAACCCTGTAGTCCTAATAAGACAACCTAAGCAGTCACAAAATGTATTTGACCTTTGGTTTCAATTATTTTATAACATTCTTGGGAATGACCAATTGAAAGAAAAGTTGTGCAATGCTCTATACCTATTCCTAGTAATTAAAGAATCTCCAGAAGCTAGAATAAGGACTAATCTTCCTGAGAAGAATACCCAGAGAGTGTAAAGAAGGAAAATACGGTCTGGGAAATATTTTAGATTAGCATACCAACTAGATGAGTTTGAGATTAAGGATGTTAGGTTAGATATAGGATCTGATGCTAACATACTGCCTAAAAAGACTTGGGAAGATTTAGGGAAACCCCAGTTGACATATTCCCCAATCCAGTTAAGAATGGCCAATCAGTATTGTGTTTTTCCAATAGGAAGACTGGAGAATGTGGAAATAGATGTTGCGGGAGTGAAGACTGTAGCCAATTTTGAGGTGATAAAAATCATGGGGGATAAGGACCCTTATCCTGCACTATTTGGTATTGATTGGGCTTACGATAAATATGTAGTGATTGACCTAAAGAGAGACACTATGAAATTTGTGGTAGACAGAATAAAAGTGGTTCAACCCTTGGATCCGTATGTAGGCCCTCGATACACAGAGCCAATGGAAAATAACATGGAAGGAGAAGATTTGGATCAATTATACACTGTAACAACAGGTACAAGAGAATAATACAGAAATCATACTGTTGATGGATCAGTAAGTTGGAGAAGCATACAATAGACGAACAAAGATTCAAAACTAGCATTTGACAGTTGGCATCAAGGTTGATATGAAATATTTTCAAGAAGATGTGAAACTTTCAAAGAAACTAGATGGGTTGGAACCGAGGTCAGAGAACACTCGATATATGATGGTACCTCAGAAGTTGACAATTTTTTGGTCAACATGGAAGAAAATATAGCGGAGGATCAAAGGATTTCAGTTCTGGACTTAACCCTCCAGGACACCCCTGCTAGATGGTGGACTAGTCACAAAGCCTTGATTAAGAACTGGGAGGATGTGAAGCACTATATCTGATATAGATTTCAAAATAAGGAGCAGCTAGAATGAGATATGCAGATGGATTTCCAAGTTGTGCAACTGTTCAATGGACAATTGGATCCTAAAGAACATATTGAATAGTGCATGAGACAGTGGAAAGTTGCAAAAATACCATCTCGCTTGTGGGTTCAAGTATTTCCCCATTCACTAGGTCCAATTCCTAAAGCTTGGTACATGCATGAAGAAACCAAAAGATAGACCAGCAACTGACAAACATTGGCAGATCAATTTTGCAAGGACTTCTTGTTTACAAGTAAGTACCCTAAGCTTACGATAGTCCTACAAAGAATTAAAGAATTCCTTTTAACCGATGCTGGGGAATGGAAATCAGACCTAGTGGTATGTGCAAAACATATCGAAGCACTTCATTCTAACCTTCACCCAGACAAGGACAAGACACCTATAGAATGCTATAATATTGAGAAGGATTTGGAAAACCCAGATGATTTAAAATAATTGAGAAACTTAGTCATTAAGGAAACAAAAGGAAGTAGAGAAATCCATAACACCATACCCATCCAGACTGATAGTTCTTATAATTATCCATTGAAGTTTTGAAAAGTCAATATAGGAAATACAGAGCAACCTATTATAGCTATGGTAGGAGATTACCAGGATGAGCAAACTAGGAAAGAAATACAAATCTCGTTGCAAGAGTATAAGGACCTATTCGCAATGACATTTTCAGAGCTGAAAGGGACTAAAGGAGCTATGGGAGAGATGAAAATTGAACTAAAACTGGGATCATATTGTAACACCCTATTTCCCCTAGTCTGTAAAAATAACTATATTGGCCAAGAACTATGGCAAACTCAAAGATGTGAATGTTTGATTTGACGAACCTTTGTATAAAAGGTCGATGAATGTAAATTATGTTATGAATATGTGTTTCATAAATGTTGGGAGGGGGATGTGATAAAAGAGACCACAATGGATAATGATAGGTGGTGGAAAGGACCTAGAATGGTTGCGTTAACTTCCACCGAGCCAGTACCGTGTTGGTTTTTATTTGCTCAAAGACCAAAGCAACTCTTTGACCCTGGAATGGATTTCTCGTCAGATTGGTAGGTGGGGAGGCTCCTCAAGATTTAATGAGGGGATGGGGGTGAAATTCCCATCCGTAAAATCTCTCAGACCTGACAACAGATGGGGAAATTCACGCCACATGCAATCTTGCAGAGAAAAAGGAAAGAGAGGAAGTGTGGTAAAGGGTAGAGAGAGAGCACACGCAACAGGGATTGTGTAAGAGAACTGCAGAAACTCTAGAATCACAGGGAGTTTTGAACATAGGAGAAGGAGAGTAACCTTTGTCCTAGATTCTTTTTCTATATCAGGAGAAGGAGAGTAACCTTCATCCTTGACTTCAGTTGAGCTGGAAGTAGGAGACTGAATCTCAAAGCATCATGGTCTAGATCAAAGGTGGCTAGTGGTAACTCTATTTGGAGTCACTGAGCCTACGGTTGGGTGGAAATGAGCACCCCTCTCAGTAGTTGCATCACGCTTGGTGGATCTGATAAGTGTTTTATGCCTTGTAATTTGAATTCAATATAATGAATAAATGCTCATGTTTATATGCCCATAATGATTTTTGTGTGGAATGATTGCCTGGTGTTTTAGACTGGAAATAATGCATGCATGTGTATACTTACATGCCATAGTTGGTTTTTGTACAAATGATTAAGTTTGGGGCATGAGTTCACTCCACCGAGTATCGTCTTGTTTTCTTTATTCTCATAATATTCTAGGAAGGCTCCTCGAGAGTACTCTTCCTCAGGAATTACCCCATAAACCTTGGAACTATACCGAACCTTTACCCAGAGACTCGACTAAGGTCAGGGACATTTTCCCAAGAACCATCTAAAGGTTCATGCAATTTGGGTCTGGAAACCTTAGGTAAGAAAGAGTAGCTCTCTAAGGTCTCGGAGTCATGGGATTTTGAAGCTCAGAGAGGTTGAATTTCGTGATTCAAGCTTAGAAAGGATAGCGAGTCCAATTATTGAAAGAGAATACCCCATTGTTTGGTACAAAAACAGTCGGAATCCTTTTGGAAATACCCCAGATCTGTTAAGACTAATGGATCTAGAGGAGAATCGTAGGCGTTAATACCTTGACCCTTTCATCCTTTGCAAGTAGCAATGGGATCCAAGACCATAGATCCAAGGATCTGTCGGAGCTATATTGACCGCCAATCTTAACCTTTGCATAGGCAGGAGAGTGGACTAGACAACATCCTGAAAGTCCCAAAGTATTCAGAACCATCCATCAGCACAAGACGCATGGCAGTCGGGTAACATTTTGTTGACTCACGACTTGGAGTGGTCAAGGGTAGGAATTCATGAACTCATGATTCATGAAATCACGACGTGATCATGGTCGTTGGATCCAAGCCACGGGAGAACTGTTGAATCAGAACCTCCGTGTGGTATCGCGTATCGGGGGTTCAAAGGTTGAAAGAATTTCTTTTCGACTGTAGAAGTCACGAAGTGCTGAGCATCGAGGGCTCGTGCAAAAATGTGGCATATCCGTTAGGTGGGGACCGTGTGGTTGACAGGTGGCATAACAACAAGCATCTAGAGAAAGGTGGAAGTGGGTGATAGGTGGTGAACACATGTCACCTAGGAAAGAGTCAACCCATTGTTGACTTATCATGTTTCAGGGATTCACAAAGGAGGAGTACGAGGGATCAACACTCCAACTCGTGAAGTCGCGAGATATGAGTAGTGATAGTGTTTATCCTAGCCTACGGTTATATATAGCAGGTGCTAGTGAAGAGGGAGCCATACCTGTATCGCATTTCGGGTATCAGTGGTTGAAGAAAGAGGAGTCGAGAGCCTTGACTCTCCAACTCGCAAGTTGCAAAAGGTGCTTGCACTAAGGCCAGGTTGTGGTTTCTTGGAGGAGGATAAGGGAAGGGATGGTCTGCACTAAGCCCCATAGAAATTCAGGGATTCTGTCCCTCGAAGAAAAGACAAAAAAAATAATTTTTTTAGTCATCGTAGTGGGTGTGTGACAAATTGGTATCCGAGCATGGTTACAACACTTGGCCTGCTTGGGCTCATGAACGAGTTGTGCAAAAACTCCATTTGAAGTACTCTTAAAAGGAGTAACCCTCTATCTTAACCCCCTTTATTAAAATTCAAAGTTAAGAATGAAAATTCCTATTGTGTGTATGCATTTGAAAAATATGAATTATGCACTGGTTATAAATGAATATAAATATTGACTAACAACAAGTGTTTTTCCTGCACACAAGTGGACGATCACCATGAGGAATTGCAGACGCATAGAATGGTGACACACCACGAAGTGGGGGATGGCTCCCACAATAGAGACGAAGAGTCTGACGAAAGGAGAGTGGTAGAGACCCCTCCAGATCTAGTTGAAACTACGAGAAGCCTCATGGTCTAACTATAGAGATGCAAGGCCAACAACAAGAGGTTGATAAAAGAGCAAGAGAAGAAAATGGAAATTAATGCAGTCTTGCTACAAATTTTATCCGACATACAAAGACAGTTGTAGCATGGACCCAACACCAGTCACGCGGACCAACAACAGACAACGAAAATTCAAAGTCCACCTGAGATACGAAAACGTGGTATTTTAAGTGGCCACACTGGGAAGAGCACCTTGAGAAAGGTCCATCCCAGAGATAAGGGACGAGCGTCAAACAATTCCTCTGGAAAGGAAACTAACAACTCGGAGGGATATTCTAGTAGCAGAACTAGTTCTTAGTCCCAAAGAAAATGGAAGAAGCGAAAGCATTCCAAAAGTCATAATCTCAAAGAATTAAAGAAGGACAAACCACCCTCTTTCAACGGTGAAATAAAGAAGGGGGAGGAAGTGGAGGCTTGACTTCTTGGACTAAAGAAGCATTTCAGACTCCATGACTTCTCAGAAAACTTGAAGGTCCGAGTAGCCACTTTCAACTTGAATGGAAAGGCTTCCATTTGGTGGGAAGACCTTAAGAATGTAAAAGGGATTCACGAATAGGACCTATCTGGGGAATGGTTTGAGAAATACTTCAGGAAGAAGTATCTGTCGGAAAAGTATTTCGACGAAAATACTAAAGAATTCTATGAAATCAAGCTGGGGAAACTCACGATAGAGGAATATGTCAGCAGATTCCTCGAGTTGCTAAGGTATGTACCCTATATAAAAGAAGAAAAGGCAAAGGTGCAACGATTCATTAGTGGACTACCTAAGGACTATCAGAACAGGATTGAGTTTGACGAGCCAAAGACCCTAGAAGACACTATCCGAAAGGAAAGATATTGTTATGAACAACTTGGGCATCAGACAGAACCTCGCGAAGGCTGGAAGAAGAAGAATAGTTTGAGATTCCAGAAAAAGGGGTTTAAATCCCTAAGATTTAAAAACTATAAAAAGGACTCAAGGATGAGCTTCCCAACTCGAAGTGTGCATCAACAGAATTTCCCCTCCCAGAGTGGAAATAAACCTTCTAGATCTACCCCAGAAAAGATTGATAACCCAAAGAGAGAACCCTTGAAATGTTGGGGTTGTGGAGAAGAACATTTACTGAGGGACTACCCTCACTGACAATAGAACAGTCAGAGAATTTACAACATTCAAGAAGCTACCACCATCAATGACGTTGCCAAGAGTGTGCCACAAATTTATGCAGCCTTGGATAATAAACAAGCTGACCACCAAGCTTCAATGGTGGAGATGGAAGGTATGATCACCAACCATCTAGTGTCTATTCTAATTGACCCTAGTTCAAATTTGAGTTATATAGCTCCTAAGGTTGTTGATAAGTGTAAATTATAGCCACATAAACATGCCAAGCCATGGTTGGTATAGTTAGCCACTGGCACCAAAATAAAGGTAGTGGAGGTCATACTAGCTTGCCAATTCACTATGGGTGAATTCCCCACCCAAGCAACCCTTAACATACTACCCCTAGGATTGTATGACCTATTGATTGGTATGGACTGGCTAGCCACATATAAAGCCAGAATAGATTATTACCATAAAACATTAGAATGTGTAAGTGAAGAAGGAAGAAGGATAACCCTTCAAGGGATCCAAAAACCTGTCTCAATGAGACGAATATTAGCCCTTCAAATGAGAAAGTATTGCAGAAAGGGATGTCCACTATATGTGATATAGGTGTTGGAATTAGTTAAAGATGAAAAACCAAGCCTCGAATACCACCCCACACTAAGAGAATATAGAGATGTATTTCTGGAAGAGGTACTGGGTCTACCTCCGAGACGGGACATTGACTTCTCGATAGAACTTGCACCAGGAGTGGTGCCAGTGTCTAGGACACCCTACAGGATGAGCACACCTGAGCTAGTTGAGATTAAATTACAACTAAAAGAAATGTTGGACAAAGGCTATATCTGGCCCAACATGTCTCCATGGGGAGCACCAGTCATGTTTGTGAAAAAGAAAGATAGTACCCTCCGACTGTGCATAGATTATAGACAACTCAATAAGGTAACCATAAAGAACAAGTACCCCTTACCTAGGATCGATGACCTGTTTGATCAATTGGGAGGTGATTCCATCTTCTCAAAGATTGACTTGAGATTTGGATACCATCAAGTCCGAATCAAGGGTGGAGACATCCACAAAACTGCCTTCAAGATGAGATATGGTCACTATGAGTTTGTGGTAGTACCATTTGGATTAACCAATGCCCCTGCCACTTTTATGTGCTTGATGAAAAATGTGCTCAACAAATTCCTAGACAAATTTGTACTGGTTTTTATTGACGATATATTAATTTACTCCAAGAATAGAGAGGAACATGAGGAACATCTTAGACTTGTTCTTCAAGTGCTAAGAGAACATCAACTCTATGCCAAATTTAGCAAGTGTGACTTTTTCCAAAAGCAAATACATTACTTGGGCCATATCATATCTGAAGAAGGAGTAGTAGTAGACCCTGATAAGATCAAGTCTATCATGGAATGGCCTACCCCAAAGGACGTTTCAGATATCAGATCCTTTATGGGCTTAGCAGGATACTATAGGAGATTTATAAAAAGATTCTCCAAGATTGGTTGTCCAATCACTGCCCTCCAGAAGAAGGGAGCTAAATTCACGTGAACACAAGAATGTGAAGAAAGATTTCAATCCCTAAAACATCTACTGACCCATGCACCCATGTTGAAGATCATCGATCCCGCTAACTTCCTCGCGTGCACAAATGACTACAAGGAAGGGCTCGGAGGAGTCCTTATGCAAGGAGGAAGTGTAGTCTGCTATGAATCCCAAAAATTGAATGAGCAAGAATTCAACTATGTGACCCATGATCTAGAACTGGCCACCATAGTGCATGCCTTAAAAATGTGGAGGCATTACCTCCTAGGAAGGAAATTTGTACTTATGATAGACCACTGTGGATTGCAATATCTATTTGACCAACCAAAGCTCAATGCCAGACAAGCTAGGTGGATGGCCTTCCTTAGTGAGTTTGATTTTGAAATCAAACATATTAAAGGAAAGGAAATTAAGGTGGTCGATGCCCTTAGCAGAAGTATGAAAACAATTCACCTGACAGCGGTGAGCACCTGTGAGACAAATGTCAATGAAAGAATCAGGAATGCATAAGAAACAGACACATTCTTCCAGACCATGACCTCGTACCTAGAGCAAGAACCCACGGGGATAAAGTATGAAGGATACCAGATGATAGATGGAGGTCTGCTAACTTACAAAAACATATTGTATATTCTAGATTGTGATGACTCGAAGAGGTTCATAATGGATGAACTACATAAAAGACCATATACTGGTCATCCAAGATACCAGAAGATGATCACAACCACCAGGAAACAATTCTATTGGTCTGGATTGAAGAAAGACATAGCTAAGTACTTAGCCAAATGCATAGAATACCAATAGGTTAAAGAAGAACACTGACACACAGCAGGATTATTACAACCCCTACCAATCCCGAAATGGAAATGGGAAACCATCTCCATGGACTTCATCACCGGATTACCAAACTTGACCAAACAGAATGACACCATCATGGTAGTGGTGGATAAATTGTGAAAGTTTGATCATTTTATCCCTGTCAGGTCGACTTGCAAGGCAATAGACATTGCCAACGTATTCATGAAGGAGATATTCAGACTACATGGTATGCCTAAAGAGATCATGTCTAATAGAGACACAAAATTTACTTCCAACTTTTGGAAATCCTTGATGGTTGGTCTGGAGACCAAATTATTGTTTAGCATAGCCTATCATCCTCAAACCGATGGAAAGATGGAAAGAGTGAACCAAATATTAGAAGACATGATAAGGATGCATGTAATGCATCAACCCAAAAAGTGGGAAGATTACCTGCCACTGGTGGAATTCGCCTACAACAACGGCTACCAAGAATCCCTGAAGACGAGTCATTTCAAAGTCCTCTACAGTAAGCCATGCAACACTCCAGTCAGTTGGATTAATCCCATAAATAGAATTACTATTGGACCTGACATGTTGAAATAAATGGAAAAACAAGTGATTCAGATAAAACAAAATCTAAAGGTCGCTCAGAACAGACAGAAAAGTTACACCATCCGAAAGAGAACTCCAAGAGAATTCAAGACAGGAGACCACGTATATCTCAGAGTTAGGACCAGGAAGAGTTCCATGAGGATGGGATCTTGTGCCAAGTTGGAACCTCAGTATTGTGGACCCTTTGAAGTTCTAGATAGAGTGGGACTTGTAGCCTATAGGCTAGCACTTCGTCCCACAGTAAAAGCACATAATGTTTTCCATGTTTCATTATTGAAGAAATATGTACACAATTCTAATCATATAATTGAATGGTCTATGATCCAGGTGGAACCAGAGGGAGAAATCCTGCCAGAACCTCAATGCATACTGGACATAAAGGAAGCCACACTTAGAAACTGAACCATTGCACAGGTCAAGCTGCAGTGGAAACATTTTGGCCCAGATGAGGCTACGCGGGAAATGGAACATGCCATGAAATAGGCATATCTGATTTTGTTTACTTCTATAAATACACGTCATATTGATAGATAGAACATCGAGGACGATGTTCCTTTAAGGGGGAGGGAATTGTAACACCTTGTTTCCCCCAGTCTATAAAAATAACTATATTGGCCAAGAACTATGGCAAACTCAAAGATGTGAATGTTTGATTTGACAGACCTTTGTATAAAAGGTCGATGAATGTAAATTATGTTATGAATATGCATTGCATGACTGTTGGGAAGGGGATGTGCTAAAAGAGACCATGATGGCTAATGAGAGGTGGTGGAAGGGACCTGGAATGGTTGTGTTAACTTCCACCGAGCCAGTACCATACTGGTTTTTACTTGCTTAAAGACCAAAGCAACTCTCTGACCCTAGAATGGATTTCCCGTGAGATTGGTAGGTGGGGAGGCTCCTCAAGAGTTAATGAGGGGATGGAGGTGAACCATCCATCTGTAAAATCTCTTAGACATGACCATGGACAAGGAAATTTGTGCCACATGCAATCTTGTAGAGAAAAAGGCAAGAGAGGAAGTGTGGTAAAGGGTAGAGAGAGAGAATGCACGAGAGGGATCGTAGAAGAGAACTGGAGAAACTCTAGAAACATAGGGAGTTCTAAACATAGGAGAAGGAGAGTAACCTTCATCCTAGATTTTTTTTTTGTATTAGGAGAAGGAGAGTAACCTTCGTCCTTGACTTTCATTGAGATGGAAGTAGGAGACTAAATCTCAAAGCATCGTGGTCTAGCTCGGGGGTGGCTAGTGGTAAATCTATTTGGAGTCACTGAGCCTACGGTTGGGTGGAAACGAGCACCCCTCTCAGCAATTGCATCACGCTTGGTGGATCTGATAAGTGTTTTATGCCTTGTATTTTGAATTGAATATCATGAATACATGATCATGTTTATATGCCCATAATGATTTCTGTGTGGAATGATTGCCTGTTGTTTTAGATTGAAAATAATGGATGCATGTGTATACTTACATGCCATAGTTGTTTTTTGTACAAATGATTAAGTCTGGGGCATGATTTTGCTCCACCAAGAATCGTCTTGTTTGATTGATTCTCGTAATATTCTAGGAAGGCTCCTCGAGAGTACTCTTCCTCGAGAATTACCCCATAAACCTTGGAACCGTACCGAACCTTTACCCAGAGACTCGACTAAGATCAGGGATAATTTCCCAAGAACCATTTGAAGGTTCATGCGATCTGGGTATGGAAACATTATGCAAGAAAGAGTAGCTCTCTAAGGTCTCGGAGTCATGGGAGTTTGAAGCTCCAAGAGGTTGAATTTCTAGATTCAAGCTCAGAAAGGATAGCGAGTCCAATTATTGAAAGAGAATACCCCATCGTTTGGTAGATGAACGGTCGGAATCCTTTTGGAAATACTCTAGATCTGTCAAGACCGATGGATATAGAGGAGGAGCGCAGGCATTAACACCTTGACCCTTTTAGCCTTCGCAAGTAGTGCTGGGATCCAGGACCATAGATCCAAGTATCTGTCAAAGCTCTATTGACCATTGATCTTAACCTTTGCATAGGTAGGAGGGTGGACTAGACAACATCCTGAAAGTCCCAAAGTATTTGGAACCATCCATCGGCACAGGATGCATGGTAGTTGGGTAGCATTTCACTGACTCGCGACTTGGAGTGGTCAAGGGTAGGACTGCATGAACTCACGATTCATGAAATCATGATGTGATCATGGTCGTTGGATCCAAGCCACAGGAGAATCGTTGGATCATAACCTCCATGTGGTATCATGTATCGGGGGTTCAAAGGTTGAAAGAATTTCTTTTCGACTGCAGAAGTCACGAAGTGTCGAGCATCGACGGCTCATTCCAACACGTGGCACATCAGTTAGGTGGGGACCGCGTGGTTTACAGGTGGGGTAACAACAAGCACCCAGAGAAAGTTGGAAGAGGGTGACAGGTGGTGGACACATGTCACCTAGGAAAGAGTCAACCCATTGTTAACTTATTGTGTTTCAGGGATTCACAAAGGAGGAGTATGAGGGCTTAACACTCCAACTCATGAAGTCGCAAGATGTGAGTAGTGCTAGTGTTTATCCTAGCCTATGGTTATATGTAGCAGGCGCTAGTGAGGAGGGATCCATACCCGTATCGCATTTCGGGTATCGACGTTTGGAGAAAGAGGAGTTGAAAGCCTTGACTCTCCAACTCGCGAGTTGCGAAAGGTGCTTGCGCTAAGGCCAGGTTGTGGTTGCTTGGAGGAGGATAAGGGAAGGGCTGGTCTGTGCTAGGCCTCATAGAAATTCATGGATTTTGTCTCTCGAAGAAAAGACAAAAAAAAAAAAAATTTTAGTCATCGTAGTGGGTGTGTGACACATATCTTGTAAGGCATAGACCATATCACCTTAACCCCAGATTGAAAGAGAAGGTTAAGAGGAAAATAGACAAAATGCTTGAGGATGGACTTGTTTTTCTAGTGGAAGAAGCATAATGGGTTATCCCAATGGTCATACAGAGTAAGAAAGGTACAAAGGACATTAGGGTGTGTGTAGACTATAGAATCCTTAACTCTTCCTGTGTGAATGACCCTTTCCCAACACCTTTTACTAATGAGGTGCTAGAACAAGTTGCATGGAAAGAGTCTTACTCATTCACGGATGGATTTTTGGGGTATCACCAAGTGAGGATTGTTGAAGAAGACAAAAACAAGACCACATTCATAAAAGAATGGGGATCATTTTCATACAACGTGATGCCCTTCAGCCTAAAGAATGCCCCTGTAGTTTTTTCCCAGATTGTAATAACATCTTTCCGAGAATTTATTCATAAGTGTATAGAATTTTATATGGATGATTGGACAGTATAAAGTCTTCTCAAGGAACATATAGCACTACTACGTCTGATTTTTGATAGATGTAGGGAATTGTAAATATCCTTGATCCTCATAAAGTGTATCTTTTGTGTGCCACATGGAAATTTGTTAGGCAACATAGTATGCCGAGAAGGAGCACTGGTAGACCCAGCCAAAGTTATGGTTATTGTGAACATGCCACTACCTACAAGTGCCAAACAATTGCGCTCCACATTGGGGCACACAGGGTACTATTGCAGGTTTATCAAAAGGTATGCAAACATTACTGCACCCTTGAAAAATCTACTAAAGAAGTCAGAAGTGTTCCAGTGGATGCTAGAGTGTGATAAAGAATTCGACACCCTGAAGGAAAAACTCAACACAACACCTATTTTGATATTTCTGAACTAGAAAAATGAATTTTATGTGCACGTATACGCATCATGTATTTCCCTGGGAGCCATCTTAGTGTAACTAGAATATGGAGCCATGGATCATCCTATCTACTTTGCTAGCAGGAAGTTGTTTCAAGTTGAGCACAACTATACAACCACGGAAAGGGACGATTTAGCTATGATTTATGCTCTACAAAAGTTTAGACATTACTTGTTAGGCTCTCATTTTAAGTTCTTTACTGATCATTTTGCGTTAAAATATATAGTTAACAAGCTTGTTTTGGAAGGAAGAAATTGTCGATGGTTGTTACTGTTACAGGAATTTTCATTTTAGGTGATAATTAAACCTGGAAGATGCAACATGGGCCCTGACCACTTGTCTAGATTAGAATCAGGAGAAAGTGGAGGAGAATTCGATGATCAACTCCCAGATGCAGACATGTTCCAGGTTGAGGCCATACCAGAATACCTGGAAGACATAACAGTCTTCTTAAGCACAGGGGCCTACCCAGAAATGTACTCTGCACCTCAGAAACATCATATGGTGGTTAGAGCAGCGGAATATCAATTGATTGCGGGAAAATTGTATAAGTTGGGCCTAGATATTATCCTCAAGAGGTGTGTCTTAGATCATGAAAGACAAGACATACTATGGGAGTGCCATAGTGGAGTTGCGGGAGGCCATGTTGGAGGAAAGGCCATTGTGAAAAAATTCCTCCATGATGGATTATGGTGGGACACACTCTTCAAGGATGCAAAGGCATATGCTAGAACTTGTGACGTATGTCAGAGTGTAGGCAAGCCATCAAGACAAGATGAATTGCCTCTTCAACAAATTCGAGCTCTACGAGCATTTGAGAAATGGGCGGTTGAATTCATTGGGCCAATCAACCCCAAAGCTAAGCATTCAAAGGCCAGATATATTATTACCGCAACTGATTACCTTACACGGTGGTCAGAATCAGTAGTTGTTCAGGATTGCTTGACCGATACTACTGCCACTTTTATTTTTGAAAGTATTATCACTTGTTTTGGATGTCTTAGGATTTTGACCAGTGAACAGGGTGGTCATTTTATCAATAGTACAAAAGAAAATATTACAACATAGTTCTTGATCCAACATCATAAAAGTAGCCCCTATCAACCGCAAGCCAATGGAACAATAGAAGCGTTTAACAAGATTCTGGAGAAAGGATTAACGAAGGTTTGTTGCACAAATAGGGAAGATTGGGATGACAGAGTCCAAGCATTTTTATGGGCTTACAAGACAACCACAAAGAAACTCCACAAGTATACTCCATTTCATCTAGTCTATGGGAAAAAGGTTGTGGTACCTGTAGAATTAATTACCCCGAGTCTATACATTACATAGATTACACACATGCCAGAGGATGAATAAGTCACGTAGAGGCTTATGGAATTGCAATAACTTGAAGAGACCAAGTTTTTAGCATACTTTCATCAATCAGTTGAAAAAGAGAGGCACAAATATTGGCATGACAGACACATTAATACTAAATAATTTGCACAAGGAGATAAGGTCCTACTTTATGACAGTGAATACCATAAAAATCTAGGCAATTTGCGCATGCATTGGTTGGGAACATTTATAGTTGCGGAGATCCGACCTTCTGGAGTAGTTAGAATCATGCAACTGGATGGTATACTTCATCCAGGATGGGTGAATGGTGCTCACCTGAAACCCTACATGTATCAGAACTGAGCTAAAGGACTATTTCTCTAGTCCAAAGGAGCATGTGTAGTAGCTATATTTGAATTTGTTTTTGCAATTTCTGTGAATTCAGTTAATAAAGTCGAAGTGTGCATTGTTGCGTCACAACATGTAGTTCATTTTTCTATCTAAGTGTTGTTTTGATGCAGAACTGCTTACTTGGTAGTGTAGGATCAGAAGAGCTATGAATCTATTAATGCCAATCATTAAATGTGACGGGGACCCCTTTGTGGTCAGAGGGAGAGTGAATCCAGATGCAATCCTAGTCCATTTGCCACATGAAATCAGTCCATTCATAGCCTTTATTACCGCTACAGTAACCCATCTGAAATATCTTAAACCATAAAGCCACAATACATGAAGATGCCATCAGTATTCGTGCTAGGATTCTCATCCGTAAAATGGTAAGGTCTGAAGTCGGCCAAGTCCCTGACCAACTTGCTCAGTAAATGCTAGGATCACCCAATAGACATACCTCGTTAATCAGTCTCATCGGACAACTCAAACCCAAGTTGCATCTATAGGGTTAGTGATGAATAGGCTTAGCAGTTATTACAGAGCTTTCCATCTAAGATCGAGTGTAACATCCCCGACCACCCATGGTCGGGCCATGCTACACAAGGGAACACTTTCATTTTCTCATGGTGGAACATGCTATTATTGATACTGAGAGGGGGGTGAATCAGTATAAAGTACAATTTAAAACCTTTTTCAACTTATACTTAAACCATTCAACTATATCCAATGAGAAATGAACAATAGTATAAGAGTTACAACAATACACCACAATACACCATGCACAATATATGAGAAATAATCAATAGTTATTGTTCAAGGGAAGTAATGACTTCCAAAGGTAGCTATAGCTTCCAAATGTAAAGGGAGGGATAAACCTCCAAGAGGAAGATACAATCCTCCAATATCAAGAGAGTATTTAACTCTCCATCCTTTCCCTTTCCTTCCACCCAACAATATATGAAAGATAATAAAACTTTATATTAAATCATCACCATCAACCAACCATCACATAGAACCTGATAATGCTTCATGAGACTTCTTCAATTTATGAAATTATTCAATTCTTGGAATACTTTGATCCTATGGATAATATTACTCAATGTATTCTCTGAAAAGTCTCCAAGTTTCACTCCTTGAATCCTCCCCAAAAAGAAGTTATAGAGAGAATGGTAGACTTTGTTCAATTCTGGTTTATTCAAGAGATCGAAATTGTATAGAATTAACCATGCTCAATATTTAACATCAGATTCCAAAACTCGCACACAAGAAACTAAAGTCCGTACTCTTTCCAAATCAGTTTTTTCCACTTCATTTGGATTTTCTATGAATAAGTTATGACTGTTTTACCTGGAACACCTGTTTATTGACTAGCTTCAGGTCTGGTCGAAAACCCTATCTTCCACAGAGTCTATCTCCATAATTGTAGTGAATCAAGAGCTGAAAATGTTACCACATGTACCTTGATATGTCTTCTCAATTCCATATCAATTTTTCCATCTGCATCATTCTAGAAAAAACGTTATAGAGAAAATGATAAGATGACCTGAAAATAACATACCTTATAACACTTCACCAAAAGACTTCATCCTCCCTTGAAATCCGACCTTCTTTACTTCTGATTTCCTCTGAAATTCGACTTGTATTTCAAATGAATGTATAATCGTATTTATTTATACCATTTATGTCACTTCCTTTTAACATTAGGGCGGACCTGACACTTTCTTATTTTGTAATTATGTTCTTTAATTATCTTCAGAGCCTACATGTACTTCCTTCTTCAATTCACTTTGTCATCTTCAAAAAATCATTTCTCCTCAACCATGAGGATCCACGTGATGTGCCACATACCACCGGAAAAAACATGATGTATACTATCCATCCATGGGTGTTGTATATACATGTTCATTGTCCTTCATTTCCAAATACCTTCATCAATCTTGCGGTCCAAAACCCATGACTAGGGTTGACATCAATGACAAAAACCAATCTTCCAACAATCTCCCCTTGTCATTGATGGAAGCACTCATGCTCCCCCTATCATCATAATCCCAATTTATCTCCCCCTTTGACATCAATGGCAAAGGTTTTAATGGAAAAAGGTAACTATCTTTTTTGGGGTCACTCCCCCTGAACATGTGGCACTCAATAATACTTCATCCTTATTTTTGGTCTTTGGGACTTTTTCTTCCTTGGAATCCTTTTCTGTGGCTTCTATCTTCTCTCTCTTATTCATGTCTAGGATGTATATGTTGTTCGGTCTTCTTGTTGCAGTTGCAACCAATATTCCTAAGTTATTTTCTCTGATTTTACATTTTCAGGAGTCAAACGTAAGAGTGTATCCTTGATCACATATTTTGCTGACACTAAGGAGATTATGCTTCAGATCTTCAACCAATAGGACATTTTTTGCTTTTACATTTTCATTTCCAAGATTTACAATTCCTTTTCCAAGTATATTAGTAGATGATTCATCTCCAAATGTAACATTTCCACCCTTTTTCTTCAAGATGACAAATTTTCTTTGATCTCCTGTCATATGAGATGAGCACCCACTGTCTATGAACCATTCATCTTCTTCTTTGCATTCTTTAGTGACCAATGTTATTTGACAATTTTCATTTTGTGGAATTTCTTTCCTTTTCCATGTTGTAGTTGGTATACATACATTTGGCATATGATTATCTTCCTTCATCTCTCTACAATCTCATTCTTTATGACCAAGATTATTGCACTTGTAACATACAATATTTTGATCCATTAATGGGTCAAATGGATTATAATTTCTGTTGATAGGTCTACGAACATTTCCATATCTACTATTTTCACCATCATGTAGCTTGCATAGTTATTCCTTTCATTGATTCTACAATTGATTGTCTTGTGTCCAAAATTTCCACAATTATAACAATGTCCAAGAAAGAAATTTTGATACCTAGGAGTAAGTGATCTTATTTGTGGTGTGGTTCATCTGGGTTCACGATCTATTCTTTTGTAGTTTCATTCATAATGATTTCTTTCATACCTGATGGGAGAGGATCTTCTTGATGTCTCATTCCTTCTGAATTCTAGTCTTCTATATTGTTTTTCAACTTGTTCTGGAGTGTTGGTTTCATCATTTTCATCTTCCTTCTCTTGTTTTGTTGTCTTCAAACTGTCATTGTATCCTAGTTCTGTCTTGTCATTTGGAGATCTTTGATTGCTAAGGATCTCATCTAATTTTTTAGTGCTTTTTTCGAATGTATTCAACTTTTTTGTTGTCAATAGTAGCTCCCCTTTTGTGTGATCCAATTCTGGTTTCAATTTCTCATAATATTCTAATTGTTCCTTCAAGCTATTAATGGTCTTCTCAAGCTTGTAATTCTTTTCTTCACAACTAATCAATTCACCTTTTAGTATTATGTTTGTGTTTCTAAGCTTGCTATTTTCAGTTTCAACATGATTCAACGTTTCAATATTCTCATCCTCTTGTTCACTCTCTACACTGTCTTTGTATCCCCAAAAGGAATCAAGGTTGGTTTCTTCGTCTGAATCTTCTTCACAAATGATTTCTTTTTCTTTATAATTTTTGTGATCGTCATCCTGGGTTTCTTGGGTTATGAAGAGGACTTATCCTCCATCATTATCTTCTTCATCACTCTCATCTGAGGAGATGTCATCATCCTTGGAGTAGAAGCTCTTTTTATTGTTGAGACTTCTCTTTTTATAGTAGCAGTTTTCAACAATATGTCCTATTCTACCACAGTTAAATCATTTGAGAGGAGACTTACCTTTGTATCTTCCACTTCCCTTCTGAAACCTTCTTACAAAATTTGCTATTTCTTCATCAAGGTCGTTATCCTTGTCTTTTGTCTTCTTTATGGCTTTAAAGGTTGCTTCACTGTTTGGCTGGTCACTTTCTGTACCTGTTCTCATTTCATATGCTATTAGAGACCCATGTAATTCATCCGTTGTCATTTTGGTCAAGTCCCTAGTTTCTTCAATGGCGGAGACCTTAGCATCATACTTCAAGAAAAGTGATCTCAACAATTTTTGTACAACCAACGATCCATCGATCTCTTCACCTAATCCTCTAATAGCATTAACAAATTTATCAACTCTAAGAAGATAGGTTGCAATATCTTCCTTTTCATTCATCTTCAAATTTTCAAATTCTGCTCTTTGTCGTTGAAGCTTGACCTGCTTAACTTTTGGATCACCTTTGTAGATACTCTTGAGTTTGTCCCATACCTCTTTAGCAGTGTTGTAGTCCATCACTTTGCTAGCAATGGTTGGTGCCAATGTTGCTAGAATAACATGTCTGGATTTTGAATTAAAACTCATAAGATTCTTCTCATTTGGATTGGTTGGAGCATTATTTGGGATTACATATCCATTTACAACTGAGTACCAAATGTCTACTCCCAAAGATGTTAGGTAATTTTTCACCCTATCACTCCAGTATGCATAATTTCTTCCATCAAATTTTTGAATCCCATTTGAAATGTGCTCATGGTCATCCATCTCTGCTCAGGATTTTCCTTTTAGTGGTTAATTTGTTTTGAAGGAAACCTGCTCTGATACAAATTGTTGATACTGAGAGGGGGGTGAATCAGTATCAAGTGCAATTTAAAACCTTTTTCAACTTATACTTAAACCATTCAACTATATCCAATGAGAAATGAACAATAGTATAAGAGTTACAACAATACACCACAATACACCATGCACAATATATGAGAAATAATCAATAGTTATTGTTCAAGGGAAGTAATGACATCCAAAGGTAGCTACAGCTTCCAAATGTAAAGGGAGGAATAAACCTACAAGAGGAAGATACAATACTCCAATATGAAGAGAGTATTTAACTCTCCATCCTTGCCCCTTCCTTCCACCCAACAATATATGAGAGATAATAAAACTTTATATTAAATCATCACCATCAAACAACCATCACATAGAACCTGATAATGCTTCCTAAGACTTCTTCAATTTATGAAATTATTCAATTCTTGGAATAATATGATCATGTAGATAATATTACTCAATGTGTTCTCTGAAAATTCTCCAAGTTTCACTCCTTGAATCCTCCCCAAAAAGAAGTTATAGAGAGAATGGTAGACTTTGTTCAATTCTGGTTTATTCGGGAGACCGGACTTGTATAGGATGCCCCGCGCTCAATATTTAACATCAGATTCTGAAACTCACATACAAGAAACTAAAGTTTGTACTCTTTCCAATTCAATTTTTCCCACTTAATTTGGATTCTCTATGAATAATTTATGACTATTTTACCCGGAACACTTGTTTATTGACTAGCTTCAGGACTGGTCAAAAACCCTATCTTCCATAGAATGTATATCGATAGTTATAGCGAATCAAGAGTTGAAAATTTTACCACGAGTACCTTGATATGTATTCTAAATACCATTGCAATTTCACCATCTGAATCATTCTAGAAAAAAAGTTACAGCGAAAATGATAATATGACCTGAAAATAACATACCTTAGAACACTTCACCAAAAGACTTCATCCTCCCTTGAAATCTAGCATTCTTTACTTCGGATTTCCTCTGAAATTCGACTTGTATTTCAAATGAATGTATAATGATATTTATGTATACCATTTATGTCACTTTCTTTTAACATTAGGGCTGACCTGACACTTTCTTATTTTATAATTTTGTTCTTTAATTATCTTTAGGGCCTACATGTACTTCTTTCTTCATTTCACTTTGTCATCTTCAAAAAATCATTTATCCTCAACCATGAGGATCCACGTGATGTTCCACATACCATCATAAACAACATGATGTATACTATCCATCCATGGGTGTTGTATCTACATGTGTATTTTCCTTCATCTCCAAATACCTTCATCAATCTTGCAGTCCAAAACCCATGACTAGGGTTGACATCAATGACAAAAACCAATCTTCCAACAACTGTAACATACCCAGTAAACAACTGAGCTATGCCACATAAAATTTTCTCTTCAAACTACATGCAATTAAAATATATACACACAACACTCCTGCGGAAGATTTACATATAAAACATAAACATACAAATACATTTTGTAAATATACAATTTCATACTGAATAACAATAAACATAGACATGCAACATATACAGGAAATACCCATAAACATATAGACAGTTATAATCACACATATGATAACCCATAAAATAAGCACATAAATAACAATGCAACATGTAAATTTATCACACAATTGGTACTTATCTTGGTAAGAATGTCACCAACTGCGTCCAAACCGTCCACGAACCTCCCAGCCTTAGACTACACTATTCATCAATCTCAACAGTGAGTCACCCTCGAGCTGGGACTAAACTCCACCTGGGTAAAGGGATTCCTAACCAGGAGAAAGGCTCATAGACAACAGGAAATACTCCATCTCAGGTTCCCACTCAACTGATAACCTACAGTCCCTCATTCCCCACATGCATGTCTGACCCAGGAAGTGTGCCCCTTCTCTGATCAATAGTCCTTTGGCTACCCCACTTCCTTTCCAGGCTTCAACAATAGGTCGGATAGGAAGTCTCAGAGTACTGTAGTTGTAGTTTAGCACCTTCAGGAAATCAATTCCCAACAATTCTCTCACTCAGAGAATTGCTCATGGGCCTGGCAACCCGCCTCTTTAATATCCCACGGGCCTGACAACCTGCTTCTCCAATATTGTTTTCTTTCATAGTATGTGTTTCTTATAAGATTATATTTCTCTTTCATCTGTCTGAATCGGAGGAATATAAAATGCAGAATTCATCTTTGAGATGCTCTCGGCTTAGAAATTTAGAATATATTTATTTCTTTTTCGTCATGCCAATAACTTGCGCGCCCTACTTTTGTGTTGCGTGCCAATAACTTGCACGCACTACTTTTGCGTTGCACGCCAATAACTTGCATGCACTACTTTTGTGTTGCGTGCCAATATCCACTGTGCACATTTTTTGTATCACACACTAATATTCCATATGCATTTCACTCTATGCATTGTACCATGTCAAAGTTCAATATGCCCCCACCACGCACAATAATCTGCGTGCACCATTGAATACACTGTCGTGAGGCAACTTATACTCATACTGTGTGTGAACCAACAAAACTCCTCTGTGTTCTGCAATACTATGCACACCACATGCACCATTACTATATGTGTGCACACCACGTAATGCTAAATTTATCACGTGCATCTGCACACAATATTCTTTCACGTGGCGCCACAATTTACTACGTGCACTTGCACGTCAACATTTTTTGTGCGGTTCCAAAATTTACCGTGCACGCCTGCACGCCAATATTTTCCACGCGGTGCCAAAATTTTCCATGGTCACTCTGTGACTTGAAATTTGGCCACTTTGAAATTAATCTTCTTTGAATATTCACTTCAACTAAACCTTTCCGGCCCATCCAGGCTCGGTGTTGGAACTGAATCTTTGATACCATATTGTAACATCCCCGGCCACCCATGGCCAGGCCACGCTACACGAGGGAACACTTTTTTTCTCTCATTGCGAAACATACTGTAACATACCCAGTATACAATTGAGCTATGCCACATAAAATTTTCTCTTCAGACTGCATGCAATTAAAATATATACACACAACACTCTTGCGGAAGCTTTACATATAAAACGTAAACATACAAATAAATTTTGTAAATATACGATTTCATACTGAATAACAGTAAACACAGACATGTAGCATATACAGGAAATACCCATAAACATACAGACAATTATAATCACACATATGATAACCCATAAAATAAGCACGTAAATAACAATGTAGCATGTAAATTTATCACACAATTGGTACTTATCTTGGCAAGAATGTCACCAACTGCGTGCAGACCATCCACGAACCTCCCAGCCTTAGACTACACTATTCATCAACCTCAACAGTGAGTCACCCCCGAGCTGGGACTAAAATCCACCCGGGTAAAGGGATTCCTAACCAGGCTAAAGGCTCATAGACAACAGGAAAGACTCTGTCTCAGGTTCCCACTCAACTGACAACCTACAATCCCTCATTCCCCACATGCCTGTCCCACCTAGGAAGTGTACCCCTTCTCTTCTCAACAATCCTTGTGCTTCCCCACTTTCTTTCCGGTCTTCAACAACAGGTTGGACAGGAAGTCTCAGAGCACTCTAGTTTCAGTTTAGCACCTTCAAGAAATCAATTCCCAACAATTCTCTCACTCAGAGAATTGCTCACAGGCCTGACAACCCACCTCTTCAATATCCCACGGGCCTGACAACCCGCTTCTTCAATCTCGCTCCCAGGCTAACAGCTACATCGACAGATATGGATATGGATATAGTTCTGATACAGTGAAATGAATGTCTGAAGGATAACTGACTGCGTGAGTGAAAAATGGTCATGGAATCATGGAAAAGATGATGGTAGGAATCATGGGAGAGATGACGGTAACCATGATGGGGGGTGTATCAAAATGAAATAAGTCCCAGTGATATGTATGCATGTCCCCAACTTGACACTTGTCATGTTGGGAGCTACTTTGGTCCACTTGTCCCCAAATTTAAAACTTAGGATAAAATAATTATCCATACTTTATGTTTTAAGAAATATTAATATAATATTCCTTTTTGGCTTAAGCTCTCTATCTTAGCCCTTTCCTTTAACTTTTGGCCCTCCCTTTCCCTAACTGGTGGAGTTTAGTCCCCCATATCTTTTATCGTGGTCGATATGCGTGCATCGATTTATTTTATATTAATCATGAGATATATACAAAATAGGCACATTGGCCTTTAACATCTAGGTGCTCTAGCCTAATTCCAAAACATAAGAATCCCAACTTATAATAACTGGCTCACTAGCCTATAACACATATCATATACACAAAGGTTCGTTGACCTCAATATTTTGCGCACTTTAGTTACTATGTGTTGTATCCGGTAATGTGCACACTACATCATTTTACTACGCAGTACATGCACGCACTATGCCATGAAAGGTGCATTACAAAATGATGTCAAAACAACTCACCAACTTAAGTACACTTGCATTACATTTACAATTGGGTTTGTTCGAGGGATATTACACTGAGTATAAGGTTTTATGAACTTGGTGTAATACGTATTGTTTCCCAGAGAGAACTTAGTCCCATATGAATTATGAATTGTGCTCAAGCCTGTGCAATCCCTCATCCCTCAGGCACAATCCCCAATCCCAGTTAGCCTCTCGAATTCTGTTGAAAGTACATAATCACTATGTCAAGAGCGACATGGAGTAGAAGTGTAGTTTAGAAGGATGTAATATCGGACGAGCCATGTGATCCCCAGGTCAAGATCGTGGGCGATCTCAAAGGGAAGGTTGAGAAAGTTAAACTCCTTGTTGACAGACTAGGTTCTATTCCCACATTTGAACATTCTTTTCTTCTGGAGTGTCACTCCGAGTGAGTTGGGAGGAATCCAGTTTGTTTTGAAGCCGAATTTCATCAACCTCTTCACCTCCACTATTATGAACCTCAGATATTTTCCATTTTTTGGAACTACTGGTGAGGTTGCGAGATGTACCAAGTTCCTCATTATAAGGGTAGACAACAGGAGCCTATGGTTCGATAGAAGATACCCAATTCATGCATAGGATATACATCAACTTACTGGATTATCCATCGAAGGCGAGGATGTGTCCAAAGGATTTCAAGGTCCCAACAAGCATGGGAATAAAAGGGAGAACCTAGCTTGTATGAACGATTTCATATGTAGAGGGGGGGCAGGGGGGGGCACACAACCAAGATTGACCTCATTCTACCCAAGATAGTCAGGATCTCTTGCTATGTAATTTCCAGCAAGGTCATGCGGTCATATTAAAAAGGTGAATGTACATTGGATTCCTTATCAGTGGAATATTTTTGCGCCAATGGAGCTGTGTTCAATTGGTGCAGTTAGTTTCTGGAATAACTCCTGTCACATGCGAGGAAGCATAGGAGAAGGGTGACACATTCACTTATGGATATTTGTTAGTTGTGTTCGCCATGTTGAAGTGGATGCCACTTGTAGGAAGACCTCTATCACCAGCAAAAAAGGGTCGAATGGCAAATATGTTTGAGCCTTAGCACTGAAGGTTGGACTCGGAGAACACGTCCTTTAACAACACACCGTTCTCAAAATGGTACGACCGATTTTTGGATGTAACTCAGAAGTTGCGCATACCTCAGGAGTTTCTCAACCTGAACACGCGGAACATTTCATTCATCATGAACCACCACCACAAATTTGTATGACCAAGGCATGTTAAGCAAGAAGACTTCAACACCCGGATGTTGCCATTTTACCTAGATGAGGAGTCCTTCGACAAGGAGGTCATGTCATGGCCAAGAGTGAAACAAAAACCGCACAAGTTGGGGATGCACTACCTTCTACCGATGGAACTATTGAAGAAAAAGGGACAGGAAGAAGGGGTAGGACTGAGCTCGGGCCTAGAGAAATAGAAGAAAGAACCTCTAGTGCAGAAGGATTCAGAGGATGAGGAAGAGAAGCAGCAGCTGGAGTGCAAGAAGAGAACATTTCCCATGTTCCCATAGCTTCCAGAGCAATCCATGTTGACAGGTAAATATTTCAAAAAACTCCTCAGTGTTTCCTTCATCGGAGACCCATTGGCCAAGAAACACAAGACGAGGCTCTCCCCTGTGAAGATTCTAAATCCTTAGATGATATCTTCCACCACTCCTTGTACTCAAGAAGTGACTCGAGCAACCCAAATTTTTGATATCCAGGATGACCCTTAGCCTGAAACCACTCCATCCACAACCATCATTACTAAACAACCCCCATCACCCCCATAACCCCAATCACCACCTCGCGAAATTACTATCCCATCCCAAACCACTAAACCAGAGCCCATGTAGTTGGACCCCCCCTTGAGCTACTTGAATAGAGACCAGAACTCACTGGTGCAAACCCTAAACCCTAGAACCAATAGATTTTCCCCTTTGTACCAATTCAAGACACTATGCCTTCAACGAAGATTCAAACTATACCAAAAACATAAGCCCCAAGTCGTCAGTGCACTCCCTCAATGACTAATCTTGAGGGTGTTATCTGAATGAGCGCAACCCCAAAAGTTGAGGTACGAAAAGAGGCAGAAGTATCAAAATTTTAGAAGGAACCTGACATGGCGTCAGGACAGAGTGCAAATTTGTTGTAGGAACAAATGGAGCTAGTACTCCAAAACCCACAGCAGTGCGCAGAGCTGATTCATCTCTGCATGGAAAGAACATAAGTGTTACCTTTCCTACCATCAACGTTGAGGTTAAGACTTGCACAAGGTCCATCTACAGGAAAGGAAGAGGTGGAGACACCTTCAGAGCATTCGATGACTAGTGGACTCCCACTGCAAGTCCGAGTACCCAGGTAGGCCACCCCTTCTTCTGCTGACCTCACACAGTGGCCATCAACACAACTAGTAGGGATGATAAGAGCCTCAACTGATCAACTGGAGCAGAGGCTTCAGTAGGCCAAAAGGGATGTCGACTTTTCAAGGGAGGAAGTACTCCTTTCCCAAGCACATAGGACATAAGAGGAATACACCAAGGTCCAAGTGGAGAAGAAACTGGAAAGAGTTCAAGAGAAGCCTGTCGAAGCCTAGCCAAAGATAAGGAAGGAAACACCACAACCTCCAGAATCTAGTGCTGCAGGAGAGCCTGAGCAACAAATTGAGATACTCCAGGGAGTATGGTCACAGCTTGCCATTTTCATAGATAATATCGAAGTATAGTTGTGGGAGAGTCAACATGAAGCAGAGAAACAACCCAGGAAGCTTCAAAAGCAGATGGAAAAAGTAGTGCTGGAAGGAAATAATGCTAGAGCAGCACTATACAAATGAACAAAAAAATGCATGAGGATATTTCGCGAAGTTAGCGACTGGATAAGAATCATTGCAATGAACAACCAAACTCTGTAGGATGTGCACGTAAAGATACAGTCACTCAACGAAGAAGTTTCTATCACCATGGATCCGCTGGAGTAGCAGGAGAAATTTGATCAGATCCAGCAGGTAGATAACAAGTTGAATGCTCTATTTGAAGAGTAATCAGTATCTAAGAAAGAGCTATGGGAATTTCAACCTGTTGTTCAGGCAATGTACATGAAGATGAATCAGGTAGATTCTATAGCTGATTCTGAATGGAACTACCTGGTCACATCCAAGCCTAAAGGATGCATTACAGATGTGTCTCAACAGTTTGTAGTTGAAGCCTCACTCCTTGCCAGGAAGTGGAAGGAAAAAATTGTGGGTTTTCAAGAAATCAGGAAGCGGCCCTTAGAGTTGGTCTCGTAGTTGGGCCTTTCGTTTGAAGAGGTGAAAAAGGAAAGAATGCAAGTATAAGATGAAAGAAAAGTGGAGACGAAGGACAAAGGAAATAAACAAGCACTCCGAGAAGCCGCGGAAGAGCTAAAGACTTGACTCGAGGGAGAGTCAAGGATTGTGGTCAGGGCATGTTGGGCCCTTTTTTTTTGGTTATAAGTTGCACAAGGAAGACTACAGTCCCAATTTTGTTCAAAAACAAGTTGCACAAGCCATAAAGGAGTTGGACAATGGAGCAATAAAAGAAACATAAAATGGTTGGAAAGAGGGACAACGCAACACCAACAAGGCAAAAGAAGTTACAACAGAACAAGAACAAGAAAGCATACGAGGTCTAAAGCCATAAGATCCCAATCAGCCTATATATATGATATGTATATGATTTTAAAGGGGTAGCTAATATATATGGTGTAGAGGGCATAGACAAATTATCGTTTACTCCATGTAGGTTCTGTGGTTGTAATTTGAATCCATTTTCGAGAAAAAGATAGATAGAAATCCGAGGAATGAGTCTGGAGCTAGAGAGCTTGTAGCAGAGTGCTGATTTATATCTGTCAAATTGTATCTTAGAATCTCTTTTGATGATAATATATATGGAAGGACCTGAAATTTTGAAATATATTGTGTAATTCTCTATTTATGATTATGAATCGTCTCTATACTTTACTTCCTTAAGTCTGATAATATCAATGCGCTATAACTATTTACAAATGTTGTTGCAACTGCGTTTTCTCTATTACTAGTTATGAATGAGTTCATATTTTTTCTTTGGTTAGTTCATCTTGTGCAAGACTATGGTGAATCTTGAAGATTATGGAAACCTGCCTAAGTATTCTCCTTGCCCTTCCCTATATTCTTGTCTTGGTTTTGCTTCAGGTGAGACTTCTTCTTTCCGGAGAAGATAAAAATGCCAACACTCTAGACTACTTGGTACCTTTTGTTGGTAACCTGAGAAGGACCCTGGTCTGATCAACTTTGCGCCAATAGTTCTATTTGTGACGTTATGGAAAAAATTGGCCATACTGTCGAAAAATAGAGGAAATTTTAATTTTTTTCTCCATATTGCCCGATAACGTCGTTTTTGCAACTTACTACTAAAAATTTCACTCTTGCGACGAAGTTCGGAGGACTTCGCTCTTGCGACAACGTAAAATTTCCGTCTCACTTGCGAAGTTGGTGAAATATTCGCCGCACTTGCGACGTTGTGGACACTAGGTTTTCCCCAGCCCAATGCTCACCTATTATTTGACCAAGTCAACTTTGACTTGGTCAAATATCATCGAAATTTCGACGTTATAAAATCTATAAATATGTTGCATTTTATGGATGTTGCGATAAGTTTTCTATAATAACCACTGTTCAAAAAGGGTATAAGCCGGTCTTCTTGGAGAAAAAAAAAACATGTATTTTTTTCAGTATATGTCTGTGGGGAAGAATGTCAGAAAACATTAGAGGTGGGAAAAAAATTAAAGAGGGTGAAAAGGGTGACGGTAATGTTATTTCCCTTGCAAAAATTGTTTTACTAGACATCCCAAAAGACTTTTAATAGCAACAACTAAAACACATTGTAGAAAATATGGGCACATGGAAGGGGGATCAAATGAATATTGTTCCATGGTAATTAGCTATATATATATATATATATATATATATATATTCATTATCTGTTTTAATATTTATTGTATTCTCAAAATTTTATACTGTTTTACACATGCACTAATTTTTTATGATTGTTTGTAATTATAAAGTTAGATTTTCACCCTAACTTTATGCACAAAGCACCAAGTAGTAGAAGAAATGATGTTGTACAAGATGAAGAACTTGAAGAAGATAATGAAGATCAAGTTAATGATCCCATGGAAGTAGATGACAATAATAACATAGTTCAAGATGATGGGACAAATCAAATGATCCAAGACTTATTTGGTCATCCATATGAGGATCATGATGGGGATAGTAGTGATGGTATATTTTATGATGAACCTCTGATTGAAAAGGAAAATAAACGTCTTTATAAAGTGTCAAGAGCAAATATTCTCTCCACTACATTGTTGCTGGTGAACTTAAAGGTTACGAATCATTTTTCTTACACTTGTATGACACAAATCCTAAGGTATGTAATATGTTTCATCACATCTACAGAAAGGTTGAATTTTCCCCATTTTTTTTAGTGTTAATTAATGTGTAAAATAAAAATGCAATATTTAAAATTACTATTCTTTACATTAACTATTTATTTTTTATGTTTTAGATTGTTAGGTGAATTTATGTTACCCTCATCAAATATTTTATCTCGCACATATCGATATTTACATGCCATTATGAAAGACATTGAAATGGGGTATCAAAGTATAGATGCATGTCATGATGATCATATTATATATTATGGACAAAATGCGTCGAAAACAAAATGCCCGGTATGTGGTTTCAATAGATATCGAACCAATCAAGTAACAAAAATGGTCCCTCAAAAGGTTCTCCGTCATATTCCCATAATTCCACGTTTGCAGCATCTATTCAGGTGCCAAAGCATAGCACAATTTATGGATTACCATGCAAGAAAGAAAGTTGAATATGGCATTCTTCGAATGCCTGTAGATGGTTATGCATTTAAGGAAATTGCTGCAAAATGGCCAGAATTTACAGATGAACCTCGTAGTGTTAGGCTTTCATTGGAAACTGATAGTGTTAATCCATTTGGAGAGCTTAGATTTGTTTACTCAGTGTGGCCTATTTTTGTTATCAACAATAACATTCCTCCTTATATGTAAATAAATAGGGAGTACATAATGTTGACAATGATTATTCCAGGTATTTGTTTACATTAATTTTTCGAATGTAAATTTTTCATTTTTCTCTTTTTTTGCATAACATATTTTATTTATTTATTTACGTATATATACATACCATGGTAGTAATTTCATGTAATTTAAAACAATTAGGTAAGTACCAAGTTAAAGATATGAATGTGTATATTGAGCCTCTTATCGACGAGCTACTAAAGTTATGGGATGGAATCACTATGTATGACATATGTAAACCAATTGGGCATAAGAGATTTCAATTTCGTGGAATACTTTTATGGACAATTCATGATGCCCCAGAACTAACACATTTTTGTGGTATGTAATGTTCCATATTGCACGCTTGAATAGTATATAATTAATTGAATATATCATGCATGTTGTTTAAATAATCATTTTGTATATTAATAATTCACATTAATCCATATGTTGCAAGTCTTCAAACAAAGGGTAAATTTGCATGTCCAGTTTGTGGTCCTAAGATGAAATCTCGTTGGTCAAAATATTTAGGAAAAGAGGTGTTTGATGAGTATAGACACTTCCTCTCTAAGAACCATAAGTATCGTACTACTGAAAAATATCTTTTCAATGGGAAACAAGAGACTGGACTAAAACCACAAAGAATGACACCTCGCCTATGGAAGTTGGAATATGAAAGAATTAATCCTCAAGGTACGCATTCTGTTTATGTATCGTAAATGGAATCATGTTTTGAAATTTTATTTTAATTATTCAATTTATTTTACCGCATTTGATAAATATTGTTCTAATTTTTTTATGTGTCATCAATGTCGTCGTCGTGAAGGTAGTAATAATGGGCCTCCATGAGGAATGAAATGTTATCCCTCTCAATTCATGAGGTTTCCTTACTATGAGGACCTAAAAATAGTTCATTTATTTTATACAATGCATATCAGGAAGAATGTGACAGAAACGTTATGGTGAATCATAGATGACAGGAGGAATAAGAAAAAATTGTCAAAAATTGTAATGACATTCGGGAAGCCATTCATGCAATGGAAAGTGTGATTCGATGAAATAATGATGGAGACCAAAATAACCTTCCATGGTTATTAACAGAGCGACAAAGCAATGGTGTAAAAGAGGTCATTCAAAAAATTAAATTCCCCATAGGTTTTTGTTCAAACATAAAGAATATCTTAACGAAGAAAGGTGAATTTGGTGAGGTAAAACAACATGATTAGAATACCTTCATTAAGGGAATTAATCATTTTAGTATTCATATTTATATATTGGTCGTATACATTTTTTGATATTTTTATTTGTTTTGTCTAGTTTTGAACAAGTAACGACTTGTTTTTATTGTTACAGTATGTTCTACCTCTATCGCTCCCAATCGACTTTGACAACAATGTCAAAAAAGTTATATATGATCTTGGAAAATACATGAGGTAAGTAGTTGCAATATATATGAAAAAAAAAATCATTTTTTTGTTGTACTTAATGACATGTATTTTACATCAACATCGACAAAACTAGGGTTGATGGGCTGCAACTAGGGTTTATGTGCTCTGCAACTAGAGTTTATGTGCTCTCGAATTCCCCCATCCAATTCACTGAACACTCTTGCAAACAACTGACACACTTTGCACCAAGGCTCTATTCAGTGCAGTAACATGTCACCTGAAGGGGGGGCAGAAGCCCCCCCCCTCTTATCGCAACATTGCAGCGAATGACCCGCAGAACGTGTGCATGCACAAACCATCTTTTAAACCACCTTAGCACCTGCGGGATCAGTACATGCAGAATGAAATGTAAGGAGGCTTTGGCACGAACATGGATGTATAAACCTCGCATCCAAAAGATGCTCGAGCCTGGATACCAAGAAAATGCATACCGCAGGCCCCGACAGTAGCACAATACACCATAAAAAGCAATAGAATAGGCGAGCACACCCAGTTCATGATGGACCATGCCCTAATAGGCATATTCCTGTTCCTTTGGACCTTGAAAAGTGACCTAGCACACTAGATCAAATCTTGGTGGAGCCCTAAGGGGGACTACGAGCTCCAATTGAGCTCTAAGGTATTCTTCACAGTTATATTCTACAATCTGGAGGATAAAGACCGGGTATTCGAAGGAGGCCCCTACTTATACAACTCGATAGGGTTATATTTGCGATTCTAGACTGAAATAGAGAAAGAGAACTTTTCCTATGCTCCAGTATGGATCCATATCTACTCCCTACCTCAAGAGTTTTAGCTAGAAGAAATCTTATCAGGCATAGGTAATACTCTAGGCAAGCATGTCAAATCCTCAGAAGCCACCAAGCACATAAAGTACACCTCCTACACTAGAATTTGTGTTTACATGGACATATCCAAAGCCCTCCCAGTCACGATAACCTTGGAATACCAAGACGAGGAATGGGCACAAACTATAGATTACGAACACATACCATTCAGATGCCAGAAGTGCCACAAGCATGGGAATCTCTTCAGAGAATACCCCATCAACGTCCCCCCCAAACCAGTTGAGGAAGAGAAGACAAAGGATGGCTTCACACAGGTTCAGACTCACAGGAAGCAAATGCAAAAGAAAACAACTGCCAACAATAATCGTAAAAAACCCAACACCAATTCCTTTGATGCATTAACTAATCTACCAGCGACAGAAGAGGTGGAAAACCCTCATAAATATTTGGAAGCAGAAGGAATCTGTGACAAGGAAAACCGATTACCTCAGGTATCCCCTTCCCAGGTAACCCCGTGATACCCTCCACTCCACTCAGACTCAAGTAAAGAGCCTGAAAAGGACAAAGATACAGTAATGGCAATGAATTAATAGGACCTAGCAGGAATAGACCTGGACAAACTGGAATAATCTCTCAACAAAAAAGACCTACAAAACATACCAGAAGATCAACTAAGAAAAGTCCACAAGGTATTTCTGGATTCATCAGCAGGGGCAACCTCAAGACTAGGAATAAAAGGAGACCCAAACCCTGATCCAAGGCGAAACACAAAAGAAAACAAAAGAAGAGGCAGAAAATTGGTGCAATAGCTTATCAAGGAGGCTGGAAACTATATGATTAACTTAGGATAGATACAGAAGCTCTCAGAGATCTCCTTCTCCCACCCACCTAACTGTCAAATTATGAAATTCATCACATGGAACATTAGGGGTCTCAATGAAAGATCCAAGCAAAGCACCCTACAAAATTACATCAAAATGGAAGACCCAGGCATTCTCCTTCTTCAAGAAATAAAATGTGCGGGACAAACCATGGAAGAAATCTTCAGAAAATGTTGGCACAACTACAACTCATACCACATAGACTCGAAAGGCACAGCAGGGGGCCTCGCCATCCTCTGGAACCCAAACTCTATCATTTTGAACCAAGGTCTCTCGACACTGGGAACTCTCATGAACCATTATCGAGAAATAGGTTCGGAAAGAAATGGATGGATAACCAATGCCTATGGACCTCACTTAGCTTACCTCACTTAGCTTCCTCAGCTCCTTAGCCAACAATTAGAGGAAGATTGTGGGCAATGACTTCAACATGATCCTCACTCAGGAGGAAAAAAGGGGGGGTAAGAAAATATTGGAACAAGATAGCATATATTTCCAAGAACTCCTGGAACAACAATACTTAGTAGACATAAAAAACAACAACAGTACGTTCACCTAGATGAATAAGTGCACGATACCCCAACAGATTGCCTGCAGACTCAATCGCTTTCTTCTCTCTGAGACCCTTCTCTTGGAAGGCCCTCTCATCAAGTCCAACATCCTCCCAAAAGTGGGCTCAAACCACTGGCCTGTTCAGCTCTGGGTGGACACCATGGATTCCCCCAAGCTCAAACCCTTCAGGTTTGAAAATTTTTGGCTTTCCCATCCTAAATTCCAAAAGATGGCTCGAATTTGGTGGGATGTGGCTGAGATTCAGCAGGGAACTAAAATGTACTGATTTCAGAAGGGAAGCAAACAAAGTGGCAAACAGACTAGCGAATGCGGGATTGGACCTCACCCAACAAATCACCCTCATGAACACTAGGTGGCCTCAGAGTTTGACACTATGGACCCAATGCCAAGAGCTATCCTGAAGGGAATACCCTCACCTGGATGGTGTGACACGAGGTGACAAAGGGTGGTCACCTGGCCAGGACAGTTGGCAAGGTGATTTAATGTCTCAGGCCACCACCCCCTGAGCTATAACTCACCATGAAGAAAATATTGATGGAATTTAACTCAGTGTGCATGGGCAAGCACTTGGATGAGCACTCCATCTAGGCCATAGGTACCAAGAGCTTGAACCAATCCTGACAGCCTTCAATGGCAATGGGAGAGGTTTCAATGGACCTCAGGGGTGTTAAATTTCTCCATGGCACATTCTTTCTCTTGTTCGTTGCAAGCTATCATTCCACCTCTGTGTCTCTTGGCCCTCCTGGCTTCTCTGCTCATACTCTGAGTGCCTTTAGATACCACCCAGCCCACCATTTCCCCCCCATTACCTCTTTTCTTCTTCCCACCATGCCCCGGGACAGAGGCAAGCCCAGGTGAGCTACCAAAAACAAAAATGCCTATACCCATGATAATTGACTCACTGCATTCCAACGAGCTCTCATTGCCCATTTTGGCCACCCCTGTAAACACACTAGCTTCTCTTAGTCCACCTTGCGTACCCCAAAATTGGAGGATCCACCTTTTCAAACCCAAAACTCCTTTTGCATACCAAAAGGAGGAGACCCTATACCCCACTGTGCATTCTTCACCACCACCACTTCACCCCTTAGGCTTCTCTTCAAGCGCAGAGATACCTCAAGGCCACCACTTGGATAAAGGGGAGACACCGCCTCCTCTTCAACATGTAGGGAAACCTTCTATTGCTTAACCAAGCCCAAGCCTAGGGAACAAGACAGGGACACCCTCAACGACTTGCCTCCCAAGTCCCTCTGTCGTCGACTTTCAGCCTCATCGTTGGGAGGGTGGTTGCATTGTTGAGGAGGAAATCCCTCCCAGCTGGCAAGTTTTATATGAAGGGGTGAACATCCATTATCTGACAGAGGAGAACCTTGAACTCCTTTTTGATATCAGGCAGTGATAGGATGAGCAAGCACACAGGAAAAGGATCATCAATCAGCATTTGGACCTGCTATTTGAAGCCTTCTCAAACACCCCAAATTCAACAAGTTGCCCCACCTACAAGCAGAAGTTTGTCTCAGCCCTCACTTCTAATGGACACCCAGGTTCACCTACGGCTTGACGCGGCCTACCCCAGACTTTGTTTTTCACCAATTATAGTTTTAAATATTTCTTACAGTTGTATAGCAATGGTGGCTCTATTTGAATCCAGCCACAAGTTAACGAAATGGAACGACGTTCTAATAGATACTTTCAGTATTTTTGTACAATTTTGTAATCTTCTTCATAGCCATTACATATCTATAATTGCTTGGAGCCACATGTTCTAGTTTCCCTTATGTGGAAGGACAGGTGCCTGCCAAACGATTCACAGCTGTACACTCATGATATAATATAAGGTTCTACTTTTTATTTACAAAACAAAAAATGACATGTATTTTACTTGTAATGTAATATGTATTATGTTTTGTTGAAACATGTTATTTTCTTGCGTCATGATCTGTAGATGGTTGTCATTGAAATAAATCCATGAAGACGATATAAAGTATTAGAAGAGAGAAATTCCTCGGCTAATGTGTCAAATGTAGAAGTATCTACCTCCATCATTTTTCAATGCACAAGAACACTACCTCATACACCAAATTGAGGAGATTGAAATGTGTGGACCTGTACACACAAGGTCAATGTGGATGGTGGAGAGGCACTTGAAATCATTGAAGGATTTGGTTAGACAAAGAGTATGTCCTGAGGGTTCTATGGTGGAGGGATATATGGTATATGAATCCATGGTGTATATTAGTCAGTATCTTCCTAAATTAGCAGCGCAAGATATGCATGTAGTGGCTTGCATTTGGGAGGTGAACTCCATCAAAAAATTTGAAAGGGAGCAGTTGTTGGTGAAAGGTACAATGAAGAAACTAAAAGGTAATTAAATTGTGTATATTTTTAATAAATATAAATTTTCATTTTTTGTGTATATGATCATACTCATTTAATATTTATTCTTTCATCATTTATTAATATCTACCATGGTTATAACTAATATTCAATATTGGTGAATTGTGATTTTTTGATCGGTCAATTGCTCAAGATTGGGATGTGCTACATTTATACATTGCAAACAATCTTGACTGGATGAAGGTATTGATTGATATATGTAAAGAACGTCATGGCGGTAGGTTATCATGGAAAGAACTGTCTGAATTGGATAGAGAAGCTTGTTGTAATGGAGATTTCGATGTTACACAGAGGGAAATAGATTTAGCATATTGTTTGAAAGATGGAAAGGAAAGAAAATTCACCCATTTTATTCAGTTATTTATATTATATTAATGTGACTGTAGGTGTGTTTTTTTCATATTATACTTTCCAAGTTATATAAATTTGTTTATTATTAATTGACAATGCATCTTTTACATGTTTGGCATATTGCAGTTGAAACACCACAAGGCTATGTGGTGCAATGGTCATAAATTTCACTTCAAATAGTTGGATGAAAGAAAAAAAAATTCTGATAGTGGGATAACTGCAGTATTCCAAGTCACTAATGTTTCATGCAGGAGTGACATACATCCTCGAGAATTTGAAAATAGATACTATGGGTTTTTGAATGATATAATTGAGTGTGACTTTAATTCCTTCAAATCAGTTTTGTTCGATGTCAAATGGCATAGGTTATGAATGCATGAACATGATGAGGAAAGAATGGTTATTCAACATGCCAATGGATTTTCGATGATTAAAACATCATTTTTTGAAAAAGAAAATGACCGTTATGTTTTTCCAAGTCAATGTGAACAAGTCTTTTACTCAAAGGTTCTAGGTAAGAGGGATTGGTCATTTGTTGTTAGATATGATCCAAGAGGAAGGTCAGTAAAGTATATTGTAGATGAAGAAGAAGATGATGTAGAGCTAGAGCAGGAAGAATATGGGTCAAAAAATGAAGAGGACAGAGAAGATGAACCAGGAGTAGGAGACAATGTGTCAGTTCTTGATGATGATATTGATGAAGATATGCTCGAAAATGACATTGATGATGATGATGATATCATCAATCCTTTCAACATTTTTTCTGAACCAGATGTTGATACATATGTTGAGTTGGATGATCAAGAAAAAGATACAAAAGAAGGATGATACAAATGTTGTGTTGGTCAATGAGGTACGTAACTAGATATTTTAATTTGCATGAATTATTCTCTTTAAATAATTTTTTATGTGGGTTAATTACATGTTTTTAAGTTTTGTTTCATTTTTGTTTTGGTAGTTTCTACGCATGATTACTATGTTGATTTTGTTTATTTTCTATTTTATAGATTGGGTTTTGGGGAATTGAGAGCGATGTGAGGGGGGGGAGGGGCCATATGAGCTTCCACCTTCACATGGTTGGCCTTGTTTAGTAGAGAATAAATTATTCTTGAAACCAAGAGAAGTTCATTCATTCATCTTTATACTCAAATATCACTCATAGACCCACTCTATATATCATCTCATCTTTTCCTCGTTTTGTTTTAATTTTCTTGGTCGAATTTTAAAGGAAACAACTATTAAAAGACATTGTACTAGGGCTAGAGTACATGATGGGAAACAATGACCTGTGAATGGGGCCAATGTTGAAATGTTTTCAAAATGTTTCTGTATGCACCAAAATTTGACATGGATACTCTGTTCGCATTTGAAATGCACCGAAATTTGACATGTATAGTCTGTTTTATGTCAAATTTCAAGATAGTTCTGACAATAATTCTATAGAAGGGAATGACAAACATTGCCAATGAGATGTGCATGATTAACATTGATTCAAATGTGGATGATATCAAATATTATGTGGTGACATCATATATCCTTGAGTCTTGAAACCCTCCCATACTGTCAAGGCATGTGTCTAGTCTGACCATGTCAAATTTTGATGCATACAAGAACATATTGAAGAAATTTCAATGTTGGTCCCATTTGCTGCTCACTATGTGGGGTCGGTGCATGACATTTGTGGTGGGTGAATTGGAAGTTCCATGAAATTTCAAGAGGTTTGCAACAAACATTATACATATGGAAACGACAAATGATGACAATGAGACATCCATTATGAACATTGATTCAAACCTAGATGATCTCAAAGATTAAGTGGGGACATTAGACATCCTTGAGTCTTGAAACCCTCCCATACCATTAAGTCATGTTTCTAGTCTAATCATGTCAAATTTCGATGCATAAATGCACAGTTTGAAGAAATTTCAACATTGGACCCATTAATTGCTCACTGTGCGAGATCGATGAAAGATGACATTGGTGATGGGTGTATTGGAAGTTCCATGACATTTCAAGAGAGTTTTGACAAAGACTATATATATGGAAATAATGAATGATGACAATGAGACATCCATTATATTGAACGTTGATGAAAACATGGACGATCTCAAATATTATGTGGGGACATCAAACATACCATGTCAAATTTCAACGCATACGAGAACAGATTGAAAACATTTCAACGTTGGCCCCATTCACTGCTCACTGTGCAGGTTCGGTGGAAGAAATTTATGATGGGTGTATTGGACATTCCATGTCAAATTTCAATATAGTTCCGACAATGATTCTATATAAGGGAATGTCAAATGATGACAATGAGAGGTGCATGATGAACATTGATGCAAATGTGAATGATCTCAAAGATTATGTGGGGACATCATACACCCTTGAGTCTTGAAACCCTCCCATACCATCAAGGCATGTGTCTATTCTAACCATGTCAAATTTCAATGCATACAGGGACATATTGAATACATTTCAACATTGGCCCCATTCATTGCTCACTATGCAGGGTCGACACATGACATTTTTGGTGGGTGAATTGAAACTTTTGTGACATCAACTCGACTTGGTAATTCAATAATCAAACAAAGTGGTTAAATCCAATTTAACCAAGAGAATCAACAATAGAGCCACTTAATTTAATGAAGTCAATTTATTGATGGTTCATCCATTGGGGTTGCAAGCTAGGAATCAAACCTACTAGAAATTGGCATTGGCAAGAGGAATGGAATTATGATTATGTCCAAAATTATCCAGTTTGTGTTGCTAGTGTTACTTCTCATTTTACATGAGGCCTACACTAGTATTTGTTCACTACTCTTCTAATTTTCATCACAAAGGTAGGTTTACAAGTTGATATTTGGATGGCCTGGGGTTTTTTACTGCATTTGATGAGACTATTAGTGATGTAGTCATGGATGGCTAGATGTTGATGCTCTAGTTGTCTTGGTAATTGCTTTCCTTTCATACTAGTAGACTTGGTTGTTGAGACCCTTATATGATCATTATTGGATGGTTGATGATACATCTTGATGTATGACTCCCTTGATGGAACACCCTAGAAATTTTTGGCTAAGCTAATATTGTATTGGAATCTTTGTTTTCTTGGAATTATCCCCTTGATATCACTTGATTTCACATTCATTTAGGTTGATATAGTCTAGCATGGTGTGATGTTCATGAGGTGAATTCCCTTTCTCATGTTGAGGATTCATATACATTTTATGGTTTTTTATGACATGTATTACACCGTTGTGTCGATTGTTTCCCTCTTCTACATATTTTTATGCCCTATTACTTGGTGGAAGAGCCTGCCATGGAATTCCCTTGCCTTATGGGATGATTTCACACTTTTTTAGGTGAAATTTGTATATTACTCATCATCCCATGTGGAGCGCTCACCCTCCTTGCATACATGTTAAGGGATGGTCTTATTTACATGTTAAGGGATGGTCTTATTTATTGATTGATGAGGGGCCACCCCTATATTTATGGATTAAGTTTATCATTGAAGGCATTTCACATGTGTTCTTCATATATAATTTGATGCCTTATTTCATGTATCCACTTGCTTGGAAATTGTTTTGAGGAAGACATCCACCATATGAGGCCATTTTGCACTTTTCCATGATTTGTTTGATGGGATATTTCTCTTGAAGGTCTCACACTTTCTATCATTGGAGGTTTGACTTAATTAAAAATTCTAGTTTGTGGAGATGTCCACCTTTGGATGTTACATTTCATACATTTTATTTCTTGTTGAAGGGACATATCACATTGGGATTAGGAGGTTTCATGGTTTTATGTCCTATATCATGAAGGAAGATGCCCACTTATGGATGTTTCTTTCACTTATGTTTATTCTTATTATTGAGGACACCCACCTTTCTTGGAGCCTTATTGCACTTGATTTCGTTATGATTCCTCATGTGGATGCCCCTCTTGCAAACTCACCTTGCGTTGCGTTTGGTCCCCCAGCCCTGCCCAGGCCGTCTTGAAAAAGTTAATTCGAAGCCAAAATTTCTCCTTATCTGGCATGCGACTCTTCTTCTTGCCTAGTGCTCCCTTGTGTGGACCTTTTTGTGCCATTCATGTGGGTGGGCGCACCTCATTCCAACTTGACTTGCATTGTGTTTGGGTGCTCTGCCTCATTTTTGTTATGTTTCCTCTTGTGGGCGGCCCTCTTTCCAACTCGCCTTGCCTTGCCTTTGGGCACCCTGCCTTATTTTCTTTACAATTCCTCATGTGGGTGCCCCTCTTTCAAACTCACCTTGTGTTGCGTTTGGGAACCCACCCTTGCCCAGGCCATCTTGAAAAAGTTAATTCGAAGCCAAAATTGCTCCTTATCTGGCATCCATCTCGTCTTCTTCCCTAGTGCTCCCTTGTGTGGCCCTTTTTGTGCCTTTCATGTGGGTGGGTACACCTCTTGCCAACTTGCCTCGCATTGAATTTAGGCGCTCTACCTCATTTTTGTTAAGTTTCCTGTTGTGGGCACCCCTCTTTCCAACTCGCCTTGCCTTGCCTTTGGGCACCCTTCCTTGTTTTTCGTTACAATTCCTCATGTGGGCACCCCTCTTGCAAACTCACCTTGCGTTGCGTTTGGGCACCCAGCCTTGCCGAGGTTGTCTTGAAAAAGTTAAGTCGAAGCCAAAATTCCTCCTTATCTAGAATTTGGATTGTCTTCTTTCCTAGTGCTCCCTTGTGTGGACCTTTTTTTTCCTTTCATGTGGATGGACACACCTCTTTCCAACTCACCTTGCGTTGTGTTTGGGCACTCTGCCTCATTTTTGTTACGTTTCCTCTTGTGGGCACCCCTCTTTTCAACTCACCTTACCTTGCCTTTGGGAACCCTACCTTGTTTTCGTTACGATTCCTCATGTGGGCACCCCTCTTGTAAACTCACCTTGTGTTATGTTTGGGCGCCCAGCCTTGCCCAAGTCGTCTTGAAAAAGTTAGGTCGAAGACAAAAATGCTCCTTATCCAGCATCTGACTCGTCTTCTTTCCTAGTGCTCCCTTGTGTGGCCCTTTTCATGCCTTTCATGTGGGTGGGTGCACCTCTTTCCAACTCGCCTTATGTTGTGTTTGGGTGATTTGCCCCATTTTTGTTACGTTTCATCTTCTGGGCGCCCCTCTTTCCAACTCCCCTTGCCTTGCCTTTGGGCACCTTGCCTTTTTTTCGTTATGATTCCTCATCTGGGAACCCCTCTTGCAAACTTACTGTTAAGCCCTAATATTGGCTCATTAACCCTTAATTGGGGAATATTATATTAGTAATTTTATTTTATTTATGTCGGCTTTAGGCCATTAGTTGTAATTATACCTCCTAATCTCCTATATATACCAAGGAGACATTTTCATTTTGAATCATCTTGTACTTGAACATTTAAGTGGGGTAAAAGGAG
>ML778643.1:145469-160965 GCA_009831015.1 Picea engelmannii | reverse complement strand
CTTGTACTTGAACATTTAAGTGGGGTAAAAGGAGGTTGCCCCCTCGAAGAGGCTTATTATCTGAAATTATCTCTTTTTCAAGGCGTTGAGTACTTTTCCTGAGGTTTTTCTATGCTATATTGATGTTTGGTTCTTAACACTTACCTTGCATTGTGTTTGGGAACCCAGCCTTGCCTAGGTCGTCTTGAAAAATTTAAGTCGAAGACAAAATTTCTCCTTATCCGGCATCCCACTCATCTTCTTTCCTAGTGCTCCCTTCTGTGTCCCTTTTAATGCCTTTGGTGTGGGTCAGAACACCTATTTCCAACTCGTCTTGCGTTGCGTTTGGGCACTCTGCCTCATTTTTGTTACATTTCCTCTTGTGGGAGCCCCTCTTTCCAACTTGCATTGCCTTTCATTTGGGCACCCTGACTTCTTTTCGTTACGATTCCTCATGTGGGAACCCCTCTTGCAAACTCACCTTGCGTTGCGTTTGGGTGTCGAACCTTTCCTAGGTCATCTTGAAAAAGTTAATTCGAAGCCAAAATTGCTCCTTATCTGGCATCTGACTTGTCTTCTTGCCTAGTGATCCCTTGTGTGGCCCTTTTCATGCCTTTCATGTGGGTGAGCGCACCTCTTGCCAACTCGCCTTGCGTTACGTTTTTGTGCTCTACGTCATTTTTTTTATGTCTCCTCTTGTGGGCACCCCTCTTGCCAACTCGCCTTGCCTTGCCTTTGGGCACCCTGCCTTGTTTTTGTTATGATTCCTCATGTGGGCATCTCTCTTGCAAACACATCTTCCATTACATTTGGGTGCCCAGCCTTTCCCAGGACGTCTTTAAAACATTAAGTCGAAGCCAAAATTGCTCCCTATCTAGCATCCAACTCATCTTCTTGCCTAGTGCTCCTTTGTGTGGCCATTTTCGTGCCTTTCATGTGGTTGGGTGCACCTCTTGTGAACTCACCTTGCGCTGCGTTTGGGGGCTCCACTTTGTTTTTGTTATGTTTCCTCTTGCGGTTGCCCCTCTTGCCAACTTGCCTTGCCTTGCCTTGCCTTGCCTTTAGGCACCCTGCCTTGTTTTCGTTACAATTCCTCATGTGGGCGCCCCTCTTGAAAAATCACCTTGAGTTGCGTTTGGGTACCCATCCTTGCCTAGGTCATCTTGAAAAAGTTAATTCGAAGCCAAAATTCATCCTAATCTAGAATCTAACTCATCTTTGTGCCTAGTGCTCCCTTGTGTGGCCCTTTTCATGCCTTTCATGTGGGTGGGCACAACTCTCGCCAACTCGCCTTACATTGCGTTTGGTCACTTTGCCTCATTTTTGTTATGTTTCCTCTTGTGGGCGCCCCTCTTTCCAACTCCCCTTGCCTTGCCTTTGGGCACCCTACCTTGTTTTCATTACGATTACTCATGTGAGTGCCCCTCTTCCAAACTCACCTTGCGTTGTGTTTGGGCGCCCAACCTTTCCCAGGTCGTCTTGAAAAAGTTAATTCGAAGACAAAATTGCTCCTTATCCAACATCTGGCTCGTCTTCTTTCCTAGTGGTCTCTTGTGTGGCCCTTTTTGTTCCTTTCATGTGGGTGGGCACACCTCTTTCCAACTCACCTTGCATTGCGTTTGGGTGCTTTTCCTCGTTTTTGTTACGTTTCCTCTTGTTTGCACCCCTCTTTCCAACTCGTCTTGCCTTGCCTTTGGGCACCCTGTCTTGTTTTTGTTACGATTCCTCATGTGAGTGCCCCTCTTGCAAACTCACCTTGCATTTAATTTGGGTGCCCAGTCTTTCCCAGGCCGTCTCGAAAAAGTGAATTTGAAGCCAAAATTGCTCCTTATCTGACATCTGAATCGTCTTCTTTCCTAGTGCTCCCTTGTGTGGCCCTTTTCATTCCTTTCGTGTGGGTGGGTGCATCTCTTGCCAACTCACCTTGCATTGTGTTTGGGTGCTCTACCTCTTTTTTGTTATGTTTTCTCTTTTGGGTGCCCCTCTTTCCAATGCACCTTGCCTTGCCTTTGGGCACCCTGCCTTGTTTTCGTTACGATTCCTCATGTGGACGCCCCTCTTGAAAACCCACCTTGCATTGAGTTTGGGTGCCCAGCCTTGCCTAGGCAATCTTGAAAAAGTTAATGGGGAAAACGTTGAAATTTTATCAAATTTTTCCTATAGTCATTGAAATTTTACATGGTTGCACTAGATATATTCCATAAATATTTATCGAGGATAGCTCATGAAAAGGGGTCAAACAAGACATGGTCATGTGAGAACTGAGAAGTAAAAGGTGACCAAAGATAATACCAATTAGATATAGTCACATGACTAGCGTTGATTACTAGAATACATGTTGATTCTTGTTGACCCCGCAAAGTGACCAGTTAATGGGGACAACGTTGAAATTTTCTCAAATGTTTCTTGTATTCATTGAAATTTGACATGGTTTCACTAGATGCATGCCTTGATGATATGTGAGGGTTTCAACACTCAAAGATTACTCATATTATACCCACATAAGAGAATGGTCTGTATCTGGGTGGCCAATAACATGAATATGGTCAATAGCTCAGATGAGAGAAAAAATCAAAGATAAGATCAAATAATTGATGAAGCTTGTGTTATTTTTTGAGTACTTGTCTATCGAGTATTAGTGTGTTTTGACAAATTTGCGATATAGTCCATAAATATTTATCGAGGTTAGGTCATGAAAAGGGGTCAAAGAAGACATGGTCATGTGAGAACTGAGAATAAAAAGGTGACCAAAGAGAATACCAATTAGATATAGGCACATGACCAATGTTGATTACTAGAATAAGTGTTGATTTTCTTTGACCCCACAAGGTGACCAGTTAATGGGTCCAATGTTGAAAGTTTCTCAAAATTTTCCTGTAGTCATTGAAATTTGACATGGTTGCACTATATGGATGCATTGATAGTATGGGAGGGTTTCAAGACTCAAAGATTCATATTATGCCCACATAAGCAAATGGTCTATAACTGGGTGGACAATAAGTGGAATAGGGTCAATAGCTAATCATTCAATATTCCATTTGTGTTCACAATAGAGAAACAATAGTTGTAAGGCATTTTATTGTTTAGGAAGTCGATCATGATATTATTGCAAGGAAATATATTTCTTCTTTCAAATTTCCTACAATTTCTACAAAAATAGTTCTTCATATTCATCTTTGTGGTTTTTGTAGATACCATATTATTATTGTAATAAATTTTAGAATGCATATAGACCACTTAAAATACTATTCCATTTCTAATAAGGATCTTCATTGTTTGAATGCAAATTGTTACCAAACTGTTCCTTAACACAACCATTGCTTGTGGTGTATAAGTGAGTATTTTGCCTTTAGATTTTTAGGAATAAATCATTTAAGCCTAATAAAAACAATCAAGAACCTCTATTCTAATTCTTGATGAATAAACCATTCATTCAAGAGTCATGTTATATAATTATTCATTGTCCTACTTTTAAATAAAGATTTCATATACATTTTAGGTCTTTGATTTTCCATGTGAATGCAACACATATAAACTTACAATATGATGAATGTGAATATATTCCATGCACATAATTGTCTGCAGTGCTCATGACAATTCATCAATGAAGAAGGAAAAAATTAATGGCATTAGTTTTTCCATGACATTTCTATGAGGATGATCCTTACTCCACAAAGGAATAGAGACCTTCTATGGATTTTGACACTGTCGATGTTTATGAAATTTATATATGTTGGCCAAAGATTTAATGGTGGTTACTAATTATATAATAGGCATGTTTCACATTAAGAATTATCTATATAAAAAAAAATTGGGACCTAGACCTTGCTTGAGTAAGAATTGGGACTAGGACTTTGTCCACCTAAGCAAAGTAAATTTAGTTTATAATTTTTTCTCTCTAGGATAAACTATTGCAATAGTGTCAATGTTCGCTAGAATTGATCATTGCAACAATGTCTTTGTTGTTATATATGATCAAGCATTGGAATAGTGTCTTCTTTTGTTATATAGGATAGATTATTTCAATAATGTCATCATTCATGGTTTGGATAAATCTTCTAAGAACACAAGATTAAACGATAAGTACCTTAGTTATTATCTATCACAATAGTGTTTTTATTGTTAACCAACCTAGATTTATATTTATATCCTAGGATTTATCAAGTGTCAAGAGGGATGAAATCCCCCAACATACGAAACTTTACCCAGGTTTTTTCACTCTAAACAAGGTTTTCATCTCAAATTATTTGATCCCTCTCAATGATTGATATATTCTAGGTTAATATGCATCTAGGATAGTTTATAATGTAAATCAAGCCCAACTTCACACGTTTTTTTTTTAACTATTATATTTGATCAATGTACATTGAATTCAACATTATGTTACATTACACATCTCCTCCATATTGAACTGTAAAAGGTGTATCTATGATCAACTAAGTTCAAATACATGTATATTTATACTTATAGCTAGAATGGATAATTACTATTCTCTGGGTTGTCAATGGGGCCTTGCTAGATCGATGAAATTTGGGCATTTTTATTGTCTCCACTAGGATGAAATTACCCTAAGTGTATCATTTTCCCATTTTGGACTAGCACACCTCTAAGGGAAATGTTTGAATAAGGAATTGCATAATGGTTGTTAAGTCACAAAAATTTCATACCCCATTAAGTGTGACATGGTCTTCCACCTCTTGATAGGTGATAGATTCAAAATTAGGAGGGATATTTTATGGCATGAAAATAATGAAAAGGAGAAGATATAGTTAATATACATGGTTTCCATATCATGTCAATATGCATTTCTCCATTTCATCGATGCGAGTGAGAGCAGTTCAAACCAGTCTGAGGAAACTTCATTTCTTTCAAGTGCAATGAGACTAGGGAACATTGCAACTTGTGAGTTGGAGGGAATGTTGGAGAAGGAAGGATATAGAGAAGGATGGGAATTGGGAGATATACATTTCATCGATGCAAGTGAGATCTGATCAAACTAGTACGAGGAAACACAATTTCTTTCAAGTGCGAGGAGACTAGAGCACACTACGTCTCGTGAGTTGGAGGGAATGCTGGAGAAGCAAGGAGATAGAGACGGAAGGGAATTGGGAGATACACATTTCTCCATTTCATCGATGCGAGTGAGAGCCAATCAAACTATTTTAAGGAAACTTCATTTCTTTCAAGCGCGAGGAGACTAGGGCACGCTGCATCTCGTGAGTTGGAGGGAACGTTGGAGAAGGAATGAGATAGAGAAGGAAAGGCATTGGGAGAGAGATATCAAAAGCAAGGTTGTGAAGTAGAGAGAGAGAGAGAGAGAGTAGAGGGAACTGGATAGGAGAGAGAGCTTAAGGGTAGGGTTAGGAAGGAGACACAACTCACGAAGGGCACCAGAAGAGAGAGCTTGAGGGCAAGGAGATGCAATACAATGGTGAGTTGTTGAATTTACCATATTTTCATATGAAAATCCCTAAAAATGTTGACATGTAATTTTAGGGAATAAAAATGCTAGTGGCTCCATATGTGGACAAAAATTCCCTCACGGGGTCCCTATAAAATTTGATTCTCTAACTTATATTTTCAACTAAATTTATGTATTATGGCTCCTACAACAAAAATGCATGATATATTAACAATGTAGTTTTTCCTTTGAATTGTCACTTAGGTTCTTTAGGCATGGGGGTTCCTTGAGGAAATGACCATACTCTTTGTACCTATGGAATGGAAGGGTTGGCTTTTCAATCATGAAATTAAGCTTGTGGGGTTTTTGTTTCCCATAAGAATCAATAAGAATGCAAAGGGCCTGCTACTCAAGTGTGTGTTGGACTTGTTCCGTTGCACTGCCCCATTCTTTTTTTTAGATAGGGGTGTGAAAAACCTCCAAATTGGGGGTAGTGATGGGCCTTCAATTTGTCACTTTGCATGGCCCACATTATGTCCAAATTTGATACCATTTTCCTCATAAGCCAAGACCTTCATGGAAAATATTATCACTTTTGATGACCGATGTAGATATTATGACTCATTCTTATATAATAAAATGTGATATTACTTAATATAAATATGAATGTGATATATGCTTGATATTAAGTGTTTTTATGGTTTTGTGTGATTTGAATATTTAAGTTAATATGGTTCACAAGAAAAAAATAGTGAAACTATGGTGAAATAATTTGACCCACATGGCAAGTTTATCTCCTTCATTCATTGGCATAGACAACTTTTTTTAATGGTTGACAAATTTAAGGAATATTGTCCCTTCACAACCTTCAAAGATGCTAGCACTTAAATGCAGTCATAAAGACCCCAAGTGATTCAATATCTTGCTAATATTGAGGATTTGAACTGACAAAGGAGGTAAATAGTTCCTTGAACAACATGCAAGAAATTAGGTAATTAAGGAACAACTCCCACCAATCAATGGATTGATTAGATGGGATACATAGGAATCTTTTCAAGTATAAATAGAGTCATAGTTGATAGAGTACATATTTAGTATTTTGGTTTCATTTTCCTTCTTTTTGTCCAATCTAGTTCGAATTATAGCCAAGAGGTAAACTTATGCACAAAATATGCGAAAATATGTGAGGGCATGCACGTGTATCTATCATGTGTGGGTTCTCAAATGTACTAATATTGAACAACTAATAAACCCTGATATATATCATTTTTGTAATGCAAAATGTCTATGTATCCTACAAAACCAATTCATATAGAATAAAAAATATTCATACAAAAATAATGTAATCAAGAAGTCATACACAAAACATCATATGATCTTCATCCATTCTTTATCATTCACAACCCCCAACTTACAACTCCTAGTGCTCAAATTATCTCACTAGCCATGGCACGATTCCCTCTACCAATACTAATATTTTATGTGTAACTATCATGGAATGATGTTACAACTCATCACATGGGAATGGCCCCAAACATTATTTTTTGGCTCAAAATTTGGAACATGGAACTCCTTATCATCATATTAGGAAATTGTCCTTTTTTTAGATAGGGGTGTGCAAAACCTCCAATTGGGCGGTAGTGATGGGATTTCAATTTATCACTTTCCATGGCCCACATTATGTCCAAATTTGATACATTTTTCCTCATAAGACAAGACCCTCCTGGAAAATGTTATCACTTTTGATGACTAATGTAGATACTATAACTCATTCTTATATAATAAAATGTGATATTACTTAATATAAATATGAATTTGATATATGTTTGACATTAAGTGTTTTTATGGTCTTGTGTGATTTGAATCTTTAAGTTAATATGGTTCACAAGCAGGAAATAGTGCAACTATGGTGAAAGGATTTGACCCACATGACAAGTTTATCTCCTTCATTCATTGGCATACACCACTTTTTTTAATGGTGGACAAATTTAAGGGATATTTTCCCTTCACCATATTCAAAGCTTCTAGCACTTAAAGGCAATCATAAAGACCCTAAGCGATTCAATATCTTGCTAATATTGAGGATTTGAATTGACAAACGAGGGAAATAGTTTCTTGAACAACATGCAATAAATTAGGTAATTAAGGAACAACTCCCACCAATCAAGGGATTGATTAGATGGTATAGATAGGACTCTTTTCAAGTATAAATAGATTCATAGTTGATAGAGTACATATTTAGTATTGTGGTTGCATTTTCCTTCTTGTTGTTCAAGCTAGTTCAAATTGTAGCCAAGAGGCAAATTTATGCCCAAAATATGCAAAAATATGTGAGGGCATGAATGTGTAGCTATCATGTGTGGGTTCTCAAATTTACTAAAAATGAACAACTAATAAACCCTGATATATATCATTTTTGCAATGAAAAATGTCTATGTAGCATAAAAAAAAAATTCATATAGAATAAAAATATTCATACAAAAAGAATGTAATCAATAAGCCATACACAAATCACCATATGATCTTCATTCATTCCTTATCATTCACAACCCCCAATTTACAACTCCTAGTGATAAAATGATCTCACTAGCCATGGCACGGGTCCCTCTACTAATACTAATATTTTATGTGTTACTATCATGGAATGGTGTTACAACTCATCACATGGGAATGGCCCCAACCATTATTTTTTGGCTCAAAATTTGGAACATGGAACTCCTTATTATCATATTAGGAAATTGTCTTTTCTTTAGATAGGGGTGTGCAAAACCTCCAATTGAGGGGTAGTGATGGGCCTTCAATTTGTCACTTTCCATGGTCCACATTGTATCCAAATTTGATACATTTTTCCTCATAAGCCAAGACCTTCTTGGAAAATATTATCACTTTTGATGACCGATGTAGATACTATGACTCATTCTTATATAATAACATGTGATATTACTTAATCTAAATACGAATGTGATATATTCTTGATATGAAGTGTTTTTATGGTTTTGTGTGATTTGAATATTTCAGTTAATATGGTTCACAAGAAGGAAATAGTGAAACTATGGATAAAGGATTTGACTCACATGACAAGTTTATCTCCTTCATTCATTGGCATTGACCATTGTTTTTAATGGTTGACAAATTTAAGGGATATTGGTCAACAAGGTGAATCCCCCGTGATCCTTATGAGTATTTAAGATGTGTATGATGGTCTCTATAATCATAAAAGTTTACTATGTTAGAAATGATGACATTTGATTCAACGTTGTATAGGTGTACTAAGTGAACTATGACATTTGCATGGTATTTTTTAAATTTGGATCATTTTGTTTCCATTTATCTGTATAATTAGCTCATACTTGTTTTCATTATCAGTGCACACATAGTAATCAATCAAGAAATTATTTCTTTGCTTGAAACATCTTGCTCCTTCCCATAGATATTTTTCATCAAAGTTGAAATTCTTGCATTTCATTTTCCTCTTTCATGTTTTAAAGAGTCGAGTCGAAACGCCATCAGTTTCATGACCACTCCTTTGAGTAAAAACAACCTAAAATCAAGTGCTAATTAAAATTTATCTAGCAACTTTTCTAGGGCTCTTCAAACCCATTTTAGATTAGGTGTAGATATTTGGAATAGGATTGTGAGAATAACTTTCCAAAGTTTCTAAACAAACATAAATCTTTGAGTTAAGGAGTGAAATCCAGTTGTTATATCACTGACTTTGGGAATCCCTTCTAACATAAGGGTCAAGCATGAGGTTGCATTGGAGCCAACAAAGTAATCAACCCTTCTTTGTTGGTCTTGGTGTCGACTGTCGACTGTCCCCCCTCTACTTTGGTATATTAGGTGGTACCATAGAGGCCATAATATTTTAGATTTCCTACCCAAGGTGACGACATAGGGAAGGTGGTGTTGTACCTGGGATCTACATTGGCTAGATTCACTCGGACTCCTTGGAGGATTTCCCACTACTCGGTGAGGTAACTTGCACCAGGGTGTTAGTTCATTAAGAAGGTTGTCATCGTAACGTTCCCACCCACCGACACTCATCCCCTTCACGCATCGATCCTATGATTTTGGATTCCATCACCAACTAGCGCTTCTTTGTGAGAAGGTTTGTTTGCATGCTTGACTCCTAGATTAATTAGCATGTGCTAGATAATACAAGTGTGAAAGAGTAACACTATGGTAATCATTATGAGCTTACTGTGATACCAACAAGATACTAGTAATGAAGTAGAACCATTGTACTAATTAGTGTTATAGCTTGATAGAACAATGCTTATGCATATCCAATTTCATAGACTAAGTTAGTGGAGTGATGCTAGTTCTATTTTTGTTTTTTCTCTCCTAAATGTAGGGATTAATTCTTCCCACTTGGATTGGGAAATTTGTAAAATTGTATCCCATAAATCTCTTGTGGTCCTTTAATATTGAACTATGGCCTCCTGTTGCATTTCCTTTAAAATTGAGACTAGTTCCACATCTAAAACCATTTAAGGATGTCTTCTAAACACATATTTCAGATTAGTACTTTCAACCCTCACCTACAAGGTCATGGTAAGTTCCTCCTCCTTGTATGTATGGGATTCTATAGATCTACTTTCCCCATTTTTTATCCAAAATCATTATCTTCTTAATTTTATGTTTAGATTATTCCATTTTTCCTTCCATATTTTCTCTCAAATTTAAGTTTTCATTTCCTCAACTTTTAATTGTGTCCAAATGTTGCACCCTTAAAATTTAGGACCTTTCTTCTAGGGAAAAGACTAACTGTTCATGTTTCTCCAAGGCTATAACTTATCACTTATTTGATTCTACTATAACCTTCCATTTAATGATTTCTACCTATGTTTTATTGATATGATCCAATAAAACCCATGTGATTATGTCAAAAAATCCCATTCTAGTAGGTTCTTGAGTTTCTTTCATACTTGGTATATTTGGTGTAGGGCCCACTGAAGAAATATGTGTTTGTTTGGCTACATGGGTCTTTGTCCTTTCTCTACATTTCATGATCCTACTAATGTACTCACTTGTTTATAAGGATCATGTTTTATATGGGATGATGATCCTCTTATTTATAGCAATGTGGTAGTAATGTCCTTAATTATGTCCCATGTTTTTGAAAAATAAGTATCTTTCTCCCATTGTTCTATCCTCTCAATTTTCCTTCTTTTATTTTTAGTACTAGTTCCTTGGGCGTTAAGGACCTTATCAACACTCTTAGTTTTCAATTTTTATCTAAATTTTAGGGTCTATATCTGTTTATCTGACAATATATAAAGTGTTTCATCATTGGTCTTCAGAAATCTTAGGGATGATAGCAACGAATGTGGAATAATTATTTGGTTAAAATAGTAGAAATGTTTCCCACCAAAGTGTTGAAAATGAACAACAAATTAACTTCTAATAGATAACAATAGTTGTTAGGAATCTCTAAAACTCATAGTTATACCTTTTCCTAGGACTATAGTAACATGTACAGAATCCATCCAAACATTTTCAAAAATCACATCTACATCAAGTACGATTACCTGCCAATCAGAAGCCACAAAGGAGAATGAATGTTACACTTAAAGACATGGTTAAATATAAACTATAGAAAAATATATATGTAGGTTTTATATACCCTATCTTAGATAGTGAATGGGTTTTACCTCTTATTATTGTTCCCAAGGAAGGATTAACTAGACAATTTGTGTGGATTATAGGGAACTTAATAAAGCCACTAGAAAGGAAATGATTCCACTATATAAGGACTATATGGACAATATTTTTTTAGTAGAATAATTAAGGGATAAGTCTTTCCATCATGCATAATTTGTTTTTATGTGTTTGGTTGGTATTTACATCCTCTTTGTCAAGGTATTCCTTAATTGGTATAGTGTTGGGATACAAATTTTGCATACACTTTGAAAGGAATGTGTCCTTATGTATTTCTTTCAATGATAAAGCATTGTCAAGAGTGATAATAGACTAGATACAAGTTCCAAATACTTCTTCACCATCCACTTGTCCTACCCAAAATGGTATTTTAGTTTCAATAAAATGTATAGTAGGAGGATAGAGAGTGAATCTCTTTTGGGACAATCCTTAAGAAATTTTCATGTCCCATATTCCATAACCACTGTAAGTATCTACAGTAGCTAACCATGGTCTTCCAATGAAGATGGAATTTTCATTAATGAGTTTATCCTTGGGTTACAACATGATAAAGTCTACTAGATATTCTTGGGCGCCTATTGATATTATCACATCTTATAATATTCCTTCAAGGATGACAATAGACATGTCTATCAACCAAAGTACAGTGGGTGTGCATCTTAATAATTCTCTCAAATTTAATTGAGGATTGTCTCCTTGTCATTACATTGATTGCGACCCCTAAATATATCAAGGTATTTTGGATTAAGTACATGTATATTTAGACATCTACTACAAGGATGACTATATTAGAATAAATAGGGGCCTTACTATCTATAAATGGGTCATCACAATCCAATGCAATATTAGCCTTCAATTCAAAACATAAATTATTCAAGCCACAAAACCTACCTTTCTCCCTCCATTCACAAATCAATATCAATTATGGAGATGATATTTACAAGATCTCATTGAACAACATTTAGATCCATTTCCATAGGATATAGAGTATTTGGGAGTGAAAATATTCCCTCACATCATGAGATCAACAAGCTATCCTACAACATTAATTGTGGGTGGATCTCTTTCCTTCATTCTTGGTCTCTCGATGCATGGTTCCTTGATATATGTTTTGTATATGGGCACATATTTGATAGATTAAAGGATTGGAATTTTGAAACATGGATTTTTTAGTTATCCTAAGAGTTTAGTTTAAATTGGTTGTATGTCCTCTTTTGTTCAATCCTCTTTATATAAGGCAGTTTTTCTTGGTGCATCTTATTGAAAAGGAAACTAGGTTTTTTCTTGGACATCTAGACTGTAAGTCCTTAGGTGAATTATCTTTCACTTTCTATATTTGAACATTATCTAGGAGTTTGTTCTACACTCCCACATTGTATTCACATTGGATGTATCATTTAGTCCCATTGACCTACTTTTTTGGTCATTTGTTGGACATTAATAACATTATCTTATCTTATCTACATATCTAGAAATTGTTAACAACTGACCAAGGATGCCTTTTCATTTTCAACAAGTTGTTTGGGATTGAATCACCCTCTTCCATCTTCATTAGGAATCCACTAAAGTAGGTTGGTCGACTAAAGGAGAAAATAGAATTGGCATTGTCAATGAAAGTACTTCCAAGAGAGACCAAGATCACAATAAGTCAATGAAATATGTTACATGAAGAATTTCAAATAAAGATGGTCTAGTCGTAGTACAAAGTTGGTTTGTTTGCATGCTCGACTCCTACATTAATTAGTGTGTGTTGTTTGTTCTCCTTAGTTGGACTTGGGATTGAGTCTGTGTCTAATAGCATCAGTTCTGGAGTATTCCAACTAGCATCGTGTCCTATTACTGCCACTTGTTGGAATGTGTCATTTGAATCCAAACATGCACCTATAATGCCCAGAAAGAATACCAATAGTAATGGAGCATAATACAATTGTGAAACAGTAACACTATGGTAATCATTATGAGCTTATTGTGATACCAACAAAATACTAGTAATGAACTAGTGTTACATCTTGATTGACTGATTGTTTCTATCATCAATGGTGTTATAGGACGTAGAACCAAACATGTATTTTTTAGATCTATATTCATTGAGTGAGGGAAGTTAAGGTAGAATATAGGAAAGTGAGACATCTAGTAGGTCTAGCAAGCAGAGATCAACTAGAGGTGAGAATAACAGAAGAAAATTCAATAGACGCATGGAATTTTTTCTTACGAAAGGGGGATCGTCTTCTTATGATCATGAGAGCATAGACAACATCGCAGTTCCCTTGAGGTACAAACTGTTTTAGGATAAATCCGTGAGTGCGAACACAAACCGATCTCCCTAGATCCACCTGGATCTAGAACAAAACAGGACAGAATAATACACTTTCCCTAGATTTTAACTGTTGAATGGACTAGGAGGCAAGAATCATGTACATACCTTATATTCGCTTCCTTGGGTCTTTGTTGTTCCAAGCTTCACTCCAATGCTCTTGTATTGTCCAGACCACAACAAAACAAACCAATCGAAGTGAAGACAATTCAATATATTCAACAATTAATCTATGTATATGATCAAGGAGTTATAAAATAAAGTGACATTAGCTTTATGGGAAAGGGACATATTATTGTATTATATTGATTGAAAGTGAAACTTACAACCTGAGCCTTGATGTTGCAAACCTCCTTTTGATGGATCCTATCTCTGACACACACACTTGCTCATGCATAAAGAAAATCAACCACTTTTGATAACCTTGCTGGTGTCTCTAGCTGTTGTAGCATCAGTCCTTCATACAATCTTCCACTAATTCTCCAATCAATCTCTTGCTAGTTTGCTTCTAACATTTTACATAAGCATTCCTCTCAATATATAGGAGAGAATAGATTAGTTACTTGGATAGGAATGATCCCAAGATATCAGGAAAACTAGTACTTAGATAACCATTCGAATGCCAACTCATCCTTCTAGAAGATTCCCTTCTAGAAGGTTCGATAATTTATCTTTTTCCTTCCTTTAGAAGATGTTCGCACCCTGATAGTTAGGTACAGTGCGAACCTCTCGCACCCCAGCTTAATGCAGCCTACGATAATCATGAATTCTCACAGGAAAATATATAAGTAGCCTGCGAACTTCTTTTAAAAATATGATTTCTAGAAGCAGACAAAGGTAACTTTTCTCAGGAAAGTGTTCTAGTGAAGAGCCTGATTTTTCCATCATCATTACATCATCATGATGACCAAAATTATGGATAACAAAATGCCCCCCAAAGTTTGAGATTGGAACCAGTGACAGTCGATAGACTTTGTAAGCTACATGTGTGTGTCAAGAACCAAGAGCACATCTAATCGGAAACCTACAAACATCCAAGCATCAGCAGAATATCATGTATACCAATTTCTGAGTTAGACACCCCCATACTCAAATCATAGACTGATGACATCATAAACAAAGGTCATGGCCACAAATCATACACTATGGATCCATGCCATCGCAATATAGCATAGCCACCTGAATACACTATGGATCTATGCAACAAAGTTTAAATCAAGACGACATAGCCATGAAACATACACAGTGGATCTATGTGTCGCAAATTATACATACTCCATCACAACCTGGATCACAAAGATAATATCCAGGGTCTTCAATCTCGTCACCCAAAGTACAAATCTAACCATGTGATTACATGTGTTGAAGTCAAACATGGTAGAAACCACTTGATTACCGGTCATTGATGTAACCATTAACAAGTGCGAGGGAAATCACCATTGATGTCATTGAATCCCAAGGTACTATAGTACAATCCATCGACTGTGAATAAATGATTTGATGTTGAACATCCGACGGAATCTTTTGATTAGGGATAAATGATGTAAATCCATTGTCAAAAGTGAGAAAACTTGCCATTGAGGCATGCAAGCTCCAAGGTACTGAATAATTTCTAAGTCTTGATTCCGGATAATGAGCTGAAGTCGACGAAACAAAACTCGTCACAGGAGGGCCTTGATGTATCCCCCATCAATGACACGAAATGAGTAACAGAGTTTGAAGGTGAAACAGAGCATTTTGCAAATTGGACTGGACACAGGGAAGGCCGACATGGAGAGAATGGATAACTGCAGATGGCCAACTCAATATAGAAGTTTCAGACGGACTTCTCTTGAACATATGAATGACACGATCAATGATTTGGCAACATTGACTCAAAGACGACACATGGAAATACCTTGTAATCAATCGAAAGAGAGACAGATGGATTTCCCAAACCAACTTCAAATGATGAATAGGGAGTGTCATGTTCAAGAGAGACACTTACTGCCAATCAAAACAAAGATGAAACATATCCCTTTCCCAAATTTTCCCCCACCATTTCTGGCAAGTACCTCTTTATTTTTACGCAAGCTTGAAGAGGATCACATATGCTTGTTGATATAATCTCATCCTTCGGACGAGTCCCTCGGAGTATTTTT
>ML778643.1:131884-144786 GCA_009831015.1 Picea engelmannii | reverse complement strand
ATTGACATAGTAAAAAGTAATTAAAATGAGTAAATAACTAAATTTACCATATCATTTCACATTTTTACCATTGAGTTCCAAAAACCCTCATTTTACCCTCTGCATTCGGTGTCGATTTCCGGGAGCTACGAGTGATCATTTGATGAGCCATCAACAACATCTTGGTAAGTTCTTCATTCTTGATCTTTTCATGATTTAAAAATTTGATTTCATTGGTTAAAAGTTCTGTTTTAAGTTAGTTTTTTAAACCATACATGCATGGAAGCATTCTCGCAGGTGGCCCATACGGGACCTGTGAGAATGACTCGTTCTCTCAGGTGGTCCTTAAGCCGCCTACGAGAAGTTCGCACTGTGCATAATATGGCACTTGCGAGCAGCGCAGAACTCAAAAAAAATTTAAACGTTTAGCCAATAGAAAATATTCATTTCATGAATAAGATCATTAATCATCTTCATATGTTTCTTATGCAGGTAAATAGCCACAATCATGGTGCTTGAGTGGCGAGAACGAGAACATGAGGAGGATAACGCAAATGCAAAGAATCACCCTCCCACCATAGCTTCATTAAGAGATTGTGGTCTCTTAAAATACTTCCGTATCCCGGGCATGAGAGCCCAAGTCCGATTATTGGAGTATCTAGTCCAAATGTGGGATCCGGACCAACAAGTGTTCATTGTAGGAGCTCATACTTTATCTATTGACATAGAGGACATATATTTCTTGACCGGATTATCCAGGCGTGGGTCCTATGTCAGTCTGACCGGCAGCAAAGCAGGCAGTTTGAAAATGAGTGAATATTGCCACCAATACTACGTACCTGAGGCCGAAAGAAAGAAATGGAAAGTGGCAATCTGGGGAGTAACTGACTTGAATCTCCGCACTATTCTCTTCACGATTTCTCAGATGGCTGGAAGTGCCGCTCCCCATATGGCATTGCAGAGCTATTTCCAGTACGCCATTGAGTGTACTGAGCCCCGAGTATTTAACTGGGCTGATGCAGTATTGCGCAGTATCAAAAAACAACTGACTAAGTGCAGGCGTGGAGATCTGAAACAATTTGGATATGGATATTTGTTAGTGTCCTTCTTCCTAGAGAGGGTCCCTATATTTCATCTACAGGTTGAGTGGAACTTTCCGGGTCCTAGGGATCCGAGGATGTTACGATGGTGTCGGCTCATGGCCCGACACGTGGCAGGACCAATCGTCAAATTTGATGATATTTTCTTTGACTGGATGCAAAACCAGATGTTGATGGTCGATGACTACGCATATGTTGGGTTGGATTTTCGAGGAGATCTGGATCTAGCACTACCTGAAGACGCTCAGTGGGGAGACCTTGGTAATAAGTACACAAAGTTTTCTTTTTAAATGTTTTTTTTTTTTTATCATATTTAAATGTTTTTGTTTTATAAATTCATCTGAAGACTAACACAAAATATTTGTTGATAACACAGAGGTTGGACCGTATAGACCTCCTGGCACTTCTCCTATCCAGCGACGAGGAGAAGTAGCAGAAGTATTACCACAGTATGCCGAAGATTACCAGGTGGTGGAACATAACTTAGAAGGCATGACAACAGACATTCCAGATATGACTCTGGAAGACATAAACCTCGTAAAGATATAAGTTCATTTGTTGGGGCATAGATTGCCCATGCAGCGGAAGCTAGGTTCCGAGTACTACGGCTAGCACCATCAGCGAAGCCAATATAGGGTAGTGAAGTTCCCGACATCTGGCAATCAAACACAATGTCATGTAAGGGCAGATACCAGATAACGTCAAAAGAAAACTAAAGTAACACACACAAAGTATGATACATAAAAATACAGGTACTTTTGCACAAATAACTTATGCATAGTACTTCTTCAAGTACAACCCATTCTTGGGTTCACTCGATGGTATACCTGTGTTGTGAAATGTTGGCCTTGCCTTGGCCCATTTCAGGAAATAACCCACGGCTAGATTACGGTAACCATGCCCCCCGGCCGAGGGAGGGTGACATGTCATGAAATCCATGCCCCTTGTCATAAAGGGATCAAGTGAGACTACAGGAACGGGCGAGAAGACAACACTGGGCAATGGAGTAGAAATTCATCCATAGTGCTCAAGAGTATGTTCCAGAAACAACCTGGAATGATGATGCCCATCATTCCAAGGGGTGCCCCCCATGACGGACATGATCATCTCGTCAGTGGGAAAGATGACACGGAAAGGATCAGGAGACAACTCATCAAAAGAGGGTGTAGAAGGGGTTGCTGATTGAATGGCTTGATAAGCAGACTCAACCGGACTTAACGACATGATGTTGCCAAAACGAGTATGATCTCCTGGATCAGGGACTATCCAAGGGTCAAAAGACACCGAAAGCTCATGAGGTACAACGGAGATCATATTAATAGAAGCAACTGACGAGCGTGGAATATCAGGTGGTGGTGGTATGGGGAAAGTACTCATTAATGAAGAATCTTTTAAAAGGCCTACACCGACATTCTCGTAACCCGGTGGGGTTTTAGCTATAAACAACACGTTGCCAGTATGAGTATCATAATTAAAGAAGGCAAGTTTATCAACCATAACAACTTTTCCCTGATGAGGAAAATGGACTACACGGAAAAGTGTTGACAAAATAGCGCACATAGAATCTATCCAGCTACGACCAAGTAGAAGATTATAATCCAGACGAGCATCGAAAACTTCCACTTCAACTTGGACTGTCTTACCTTCTAGAGTGACAGACAATGATGGAAGAACACCGTAAGGCTTAAAACCAGAGCCATTGAAGGATTTCAAAGTATTTTGTGATTCGTTTAAAGGAGGAGAGCCAATATATTTCCAACAAGCAAAAGACATTACACACGTAGAGGCACCCTCATCGATAACAGTTCGACAAATGTTCTTGTCGGCAACAACAACTTGTATCTGAAACGCACGCTGTGGGGGTAACCTTGGAATATGGTCTTCCAAGTCAAAGACTATCAAATTCGTATCTGTTGGATCAATTCCACCTATAGCTTTCAATAGAGCCTTTCGTTGTGCAGGACAAGACTGAAGGACTTCAAGGGCAGACATCGCTGAAGGTGATTGGGCCAGATCTTCGACAATGCTATAGTTTTGGGACGTACGAGCATGAGGATTGAAGGTCGATTTCTTAACGACACATTTTTGGGGTGGTCGCAGAACTGTATCAAGACTCGATCATTCGAGATGAAGAGGACTGTTTGTAGGTGGATTCGGTGGAGAGGGTTGTACCAAATCAGGAGGTAAATCGTCAACCTTCTCCTTGGATGGAGTATAGTCTTTAGCTCTAGTGGTAAGTGCAACGTTGTCTTTCTTGGAATCACTGGTACACATCAAAATATATGATGAAGTAGAGGGTTGGTCATGGATGACCAATGAGGCCTGTTGCTGAGACGGGAAGGGTTGGGACAAGACTGTCGACGTAGACGGTTTTGGCATTCCTTGAAGGAACTTGGTAACTTCGGCACGTCGAGGACAATCCTTCGTGTAGTGATCATCACCACAGATAAGGCAAGGGTAGGGTGGTTTGCGCTTATCCCGGTCTTCAACAGGAGGGGTTTTAGTTTTCTCAGTTTGATTATTATTTTTACTCTCTTTATTCTTGCCTCTTCCTTTCTTTGATTTATTTTTACTGGTCGGTGTAGATTGAACAACGTTCACCTCATAAGTTTTACCGGTGGAAGGGGCAGGATACAGAGCATTTTGAACATTAGAAGAATTGGATTTAGGGGTTGTAGTGGAAACAGAATGTGAGTGGGTATGAGTAGTACCAATCACACCATCAGCTGCATGCGAGGCAGCTGGAGCAGTTGAAGTGCTAGAAGTACCAGGATGAGGTAGTTCAGGTAGTAAATCGTAAAGCGTTCCCATTTGCAAATAAACGAGATCAAGATATTGAGCATGAATTATAGCCTGCTCCTCTGTAACAACACCACCCATAGCGATGTCTTTACCAATTTTGTTCATGAAATATTTTGTAAACCATTCGGCTAGTAACTGATCAGGGATTTCAAGTTTAATGAGACGTCGTCTCTTTCACCACTCATGAATATGATCCGATATATGAGTGCCTTTAGTTTGTTTGAAAGAAGTCAAGATCTCAGTCCCAGTATCATAACGGATTGGTAATTGGTAATGTGTGAAAAAATCCATAGCTAGGGTGTTGAAATCAGAAAAGAAACCTCATGGAAATTCAATATACCACTTCGCAGTTGAACCGGTAAGGGTTCATTGAAAAAGACATAGACGAATGGAATCGTCCATCAGCGAGTTGGACTAACACCATAAATGAAAATTCATGACATTATTATTTGGGTCCTCTCCCACCTTTCCATCGAATTTCAGAATATCCGATGGAAGCTTAGCAGGAATAGCAGGCCATTGGGGAGAGTGACGAATAGGATCATTTAGAATCCTAGACAAATCTGGAAAATCCAATGTAGCAAGAAAAGGTAACTGTCAGTTTACTTGCGGGTATTGGTGACTTTGGGGTGGAAGCCCTGTCGACAAACCAGTAGGACCATAAGCAGACTATCCATAGAGGGAAGACCCAGGCTGATTCAGTGGTGGCCGGATAGGATAGTATCCCCAAGGATTGTAACCTTGAGTTTGAGTAGGGACCTGGGGTTGAGTAGTCTGATCCGAACCCCAAATAGGATTGGTTATACCTGGATATGGTTGGCCTACAGCAAAGACAGTTTGTTTCCCCCCAGCATTTTGAGGAAAGTTTTGTAGAAGCTGATTCCAATACTGAGCCAACTCAGGAGGTATATTTTGTCCAAAAGGTGAGGTTGGTCCTCCTACCGTAGGTATAGTTCCACCCGGAAGTTGTGTACCAACTGTAGGTTGCATAGTAACTGTGTTTTGTCCAGGAAAAGGAAAAGGAACCGTGCCACTCTGTCCACCAACAGGAATCTGCAAGTTTGGTGCAACAGTCGGGATAGTGCCACTGGGATTAGGATTACCAGAAGGAAATGGTGGGAGTGTCGGAATAAAATGAGGAACATCATACCCAGGAAAAACAGGACCACCTAGAGAACCGGCTGGGGTTTGTGGAGGTTTTGGATTGGAAGCATTCAACAAAGCATTCAACACATGGTAACCGGATGGTAATGTCGGGATGACATCAGGTATTCGCTGGGCATTGATAGGACCAAGAGTAGCTGCAGTAACTTCAGTTTGGACACTCGTAGTATTCACGAGATGGGCCATCTCGGGAGGGAGAACAAAGTGATAAGTGGTAGTCTCAGGTGTATTTTCTATCTCAGAAGACACGGGAGGGTTGATTTCGTAGACAGGGGGTGACTCAGTACCGAAAAGGACTCATCGGAAATCACCTGACCAAAAAGGATCTTGGCCTACTACATCATGAGAAGGCCCAACAGTTGATTTAGAAGATGTAACAACGACTTTGTCAGAAGAATTTAATCACACAACGGGTCGTTCACCACGGCAAATGCGATAGTCGTCTCTAGTATTGGTAATTCGAAAATCTTCAAGAGAATCAGTTCATGCTACCTGTGGAGGCGATGTGGTGACAATTGGAATGTCACTTATTTCCCCATGTGATGGAGTAACCACTGGGACTTCAGTCTGATGGGGAGAACCCTCAGGTGTACCAGTAGGCGAGGGTTGAGAATCGTCCAGATGCTATGGAGATAAACCTTGCATTCTACGAGAACATCGTGGGGGAGCAATTGTAAATGAGTGACAAGCTCCACGAAGAAAATCCTATGGTCAACTTCGAGAAACAAACAACACACGCTAGTAAACAAAATCTAGGAAGCAATCACCAAGCAAACAATACCTTCTAATTTCGAAGCCACTAGTTGGTGATGAAATCCAACATCGCAACAACGAGATGAGAAGGGGCGGGGCTAAGGTGGAAAAGTTACGTTGACGACCTGCTTAATAGACTTACACCCTAGTGCAAGCTCCCACACATAATCGTGGGTATACCCTCCAAGGAGCCCGAGTGAGTTTGATCAACGTCGATTCCAGGTACCGTGAAGACTTTCCCCTTCACAGTCACCTTGGGTAAGAACCTAGAGAGATAGGCCACTAAGGTCACCACAAACAATAGTAAAGTCTGGGGGAATAGTCGTCAGTCCGATCCACGTGCAAGGGCAGGGTATCTAGCCCGAAATCAACTCAAAAGGCTTCCACTCATCATTGTGGGTATACCTCGGAGTGATCCCCGTAATACATGCAATCTCTACATCGATGTCAACAAAACAGGGTTAGTAACTCTGCCAACACCAATGCGACCTAATGCTTGACCCTTGTGTTAGAAGGACTTCCTAGGACAATATGTTGCAAATGGAATTTAACACTCCCTAACTCAAGACGCTATTGTGTGTTTTTGAGCTTTTGGAGAGTGTATCTCTCTTCCTACTCCAAAGCACTAGCCTAGCTAAATGTTGGTGTAAAAAATCCTTAGAAAAGAGTTACTAGATAAATTTTAAGATTACGCAATGTTTTTAAGAGTTGTTGTTTACTCAAAGGTAATGGAAGTGAAACTCATGTTGTATGACTCTGACCCAAATAATGCAAGGATGATGATGAAATATAACACTTTTCATTCCATGAATCCTATTTATGGGAGAGAGAGAAATTTTTCCAAATCAACTCAATACTACAATGCAATGCACAATTTCCTTTCAGATGTCAATGCAAACAATCATTTATCAAAGGACAATCTCTATGTGTCTTTTTAAAATACTTCAACAAACTCTAAAATTTGATTTTTCAATATTTTCTAAAAGACAAAAACAATGTTTTTTGAAAGAAAAGATTATTGTTCACTTTCCAAAAAGAATTCTCACTATATCAATGAGAAAGAATAAAATCAAATCATAAAGAACCAAGCAATAACAACCCAATCAACTCTTTCAATGAAAGTAAAAACAAAGAGCAAACCAATGAGTCTTCTCAATGCAAATGAAAACGTTCTTTCAAACCAACAAGCAAATGAGAAACACCAAGCACTTAACTCTCAACCAATCACTGGTTCTCAGCCAATCAGACACACTCGACTCCAGAAGTAAGAGAGAATGAAAATGCCAATAAGAGCCAAGAAATGAAAGTCAAGCTACAAAGGGCAAGAAAAACCTTGAAACCCTAAAACTATTCAAGCATGCAAACTAAAGAAAGATATATATAAATCAATGATCCAATAAGCCCAAAAGAGGTAATTCAACTGATCTGAGCAGTTGGAAAAACCAAAACTCAATTTCAAAATTTTCAAAAATCTTGCTCGCAGGCAAGCAGTGTTACACAGTGCAAGAAGCTAAGATTCTCACAGGCAAACTTGTAGCAAGGTGCGAGGTGTTCGCACTGGACCCTATATGCAGAGTGTGAACTTGACCAGTTCTCGCAGGCTGTAGTTAAAAACACTGCGAGAACTTCTGAACATGACAAAAATTTTGAAGAATGGAGTAAAATTCAAACAGGCTTCTGAACAGAGAAGGTCTCTCAGGATATCCTGAGGACTCGGAGACTGATAAGACAGGAGAAAATGGAACTAGAGAAAATGGCCACAGAAAAACTCAAAAACCATAAAGAAAAAGGGAATTGTCCCCAATGGAGTCGCCAATTTTGTTTCAGGATAAATCCGTGAGTGCGGACACAAACTGATCTCCCTAGATCCACCTGGATCTAGAACAAAACAGGACAGAATAATACACTTTCCCTAGATTTTAACTGTTGAATGGACTAGGAGGCAAGAATCATGTACATACCTTATATTCGCTTCCTTGGGTCTTTGTTGTTCCAAGCTTCACTCCAATGCTCTTGTATCATCCATACCACAACAAAACAAACGGCCAATCGAAGTGAAGACAATTCAATATATTCAACAATTAATCTATGTATATGATCAAGGAGTTATACAATAAAGTGACATTAGCTTTATGGGAAAGGGACATATTACTGTATTATATTGATTGAAATTGAAACTTACAACCTGAGCCTTGATGTTGCAAACCTCCTTTCGATGGATCCTAGCTCTGACACACACACTTGCTCATGCATGAAGAAAATCAACCACTTTTGATAACCTTGCTGGTGTCTCTAGCTGCTGTAGCATCAGTCCTTCATACAATCTTCCACTAATTCTCCAATCAATCTCTTTCTAGTTTGCTTCTAACCTTTTCCATGAGCATTCCTCTTAATATATAGGAGAGAATAGATTAGTTACTTGGATAGGAATGATCCCAAGATATCAGGAAAACCAGTACTTAGATAACCATTCGAATGCCAACTCATCCTTCTAGAAGATTCCCTTCTAGAAGGTTCAAGAATTTATCTTTTTCCTTCCTTTAGAAGATGTTCGCACCCTGATAGTTAGGTACAGTGCGAACCTCTCACACCCCAGCTTAATGCAGCCTGCGAGAATCATGAATTCTCGCAGGCAAATATATAGGTAGCCTGCAAACTTCTTTTAAAAATATGATTTCTAGAAGCAGACAAAGGTAACTTTTCTCAGGAAAGTGTTCTAGTGAAGAGCCTAATTTTTCCATCATCATTACATCATCATGACGACCAAAATTATGGATAACAGAATTCCCCCCAAAGTTTGATATTGGAACCAGTGACAGTCGATAGACTTTGTAAGCTACATGTGTGTGTCAAGAACCAAGAGCACATCTAATCGGAAACCTGCAAACATCCAAGCATCGGCAGAATATCATGTGTACCAATTTCTGAGGTAGGCACTCCCATACTCAGATCATAGACTGATGACATCATAAACAAAGGTCATGGCCACCAATCATACACTGTGGATCCATGCCGTCACAATATAGCATAGCCACCTGAATAAACTGTGGATCTATGCAACAAAGTTTAAATCAAGACGACATAGCCACGAAACATACACAGTGGATCTATGTGTCGCAAATTATACATACTCCATCGCAACCTCGATCACAAAGATAATATCTAGGGTCTTCAATATTGTCGCCCAAAGTACGAATCTAACCATGTGATTACATGTGTTGAAGTCGAACATGGTACATATGTCACTAGTACATATGGGCAGATTATTCCACGACATTTTTCCACATTTCCATTATTTTCATCTTTTTTTAAATAGGGCGAGATTTTTGTCGATATTGCCACGAATGTTCATTGCAATATCCACAAATAGGTTATTTTAACTTGGTCGGGATTTTCGTCGCTATTGCCATGAATTTTCGTGGCAATAGCAACGAAAATCCTACCTATCTCTTTGGTTAGTGTTAATGGCCAGTTGACTATTTGATCTATATATACCTGACTTTAAGAGGCTTTGCGACATAATTGCAATACTTTGCGACACAATTGCTATATATACCTGAATTTAAGAGACTTTGTGACACAATTGCGACACAGTTCTTGGCTTTTGTTTGAGCTGTTTATTTTTTTCGTCACCCACCAATTGAACAAATCCAATTCTCAATGTACATAGCTCGGATTTTTTTTTTGTTTGTTTGTTAATTTGTGCGGAACCTGTTGGCTACGCGATTAACCTGTGGCTTGAGAAACTATGACTCAGGGGCATCTAAGCCATCAAAATCACCTGGGGATCGCACCCGTCCTGAGCCACACCAACCCTTAACATGGTTGGATTTTTTGTCCCCGCAGGTTTCGAACCGGTGACTTTAACAACACGGAGTGGCTTAACAACACACTCCGTCACCAACTGTCCTACACCTTGAGGACTACATAGCTCAGATTTTGAACTTGCAAGGTTAGTATATTTTTTTTATTCATGTACTCATTTAACTTGTAAATTTTTGTTCTAATGTCCAAATTTCATGTAGCTTGTTTTTTCCTTGATAATATATTATATGTGTAGTACCATATTTCATGTCTTTGATTTTTGGATCTGGTTAGTATATTCTATGGAAAAGGGTATGTGGATTCCATAATATTCTAGGTTTATGGAATCCACATACCCGTTTCCCTTCAATTGTAGCTAGAATGTCTCTCTCTTTTCATTGATAAAGATATGGAATTGCTCTTGAAACTCAACCCTGATCGGTGAAATGATAGTAATTGATTGTCATTTTATTCTCTTTTTTTTTTTTAAGAACTAACAAAAAAGCACCAACAAATCTTGATTGAAGCTTTGATACCACTTGTTACATCCCTAGTACCCAAATGGGATCACACTTGCATAAATTGAAAATAATATAACAGTGACAATAATGGTTGGGATAGTTGCACACTTAATGGTTGGATAGGACTTACTAATTCAATTAAATGAAGGAAGAAATCTCCATGAATAAAATTTTGAAGTTGATTGTTATATTGATAAATGATAAGTTATGGTATATATAAGATAGGGAGGAAACTCATGTTTATAACAATAAGATACATAAACACTAACCCTAAACTTATGTTAGGTATATATGTCGTTATTATATAAAGAAAACATTTGTACACATATGACCTTATTATAAATATGTTATCTATGTCATGATTAGGCACATAACAATCACTTTTAACTAACCACATTCAACCATCTTAGCTTATGGTTAGCCGCCTTTAACTTTATTGGCTTATGACTAATCACCTTTAACAAATGAACTTATGATTATATACCGTACTCTTCCAATATAAATAAAGTATATTTGTTTCAACTTTCTCAATAAAATCCACATACCCTTTTCTTATATGTGATGTTGTTTCTCTCAATTTTTTATAATCACACACAATTCTAGATGTAGTGATTAACTTTAGTTTGTACTTGATGTAACTTTTTTATACACTATTAATAAGGAGTATCTTAAATATAAAAAATTCATGAAGAAATCTACGATAACATGATGAAATATTCTAGTCAGACAATGAAAAATGAGAACATGCCAAAGTGTCTTAGAAAATAAAACTATGACCACTGTAAGTAGCATAAAATTGTGACCATTGTATGTATATGCAAATCAACACGTCATAATTTAAACCAACCCAACCCAATTGTGGATGACAAGTGGTTGGCATTCTTTTTTTAGTGGTGAATTTCAAAGATTGGCATTTTGTCTACAAAACAACTTAGATGCTAGTGTATGGTGTTGAGTGATTCAAGTTTGAGAAATTTTGACCACTTTCGTTAAATGGTGTGTAATTATTTTCCATGGTTATTCAGTACACACTACTCTATAGTACAAATTGAAGCATATCTATTTTAATAGTTAATCGATAATAATAAAAAAAGCATGTCAAAATGTCTTAGAAGAAATAATTGTGAGGATTGTAGGTCACTGTAACTAAACATATCATAATCGAAAGGAGTAGCTAAAATATAAAAATTTGACAACTTACTGTTTGGTATGGTGTAGGTAAGACAATTACTTGTCAGGACAAGGATTTGTCACTATGAACAAAAATGATAGGAAGATTGCTCAGTTAATAGTGGCATTAGAGGCGAGGGGCGATGGAAAATGTTATTTCCCTTGCTATGATTACAGAGGCTTGCAAAAAAAAAAACTTTTAATAACAACAACTCAAAGAGATTGTAGGGAGAAGGGGCATGCCAAAGGGGGTTATGAATATCGTCCCTTGGTAAGAGGATTCAATATTTAATGTATTCTCTGTAATAATCAGTATGTCATGAATTTTAGTAATATTTCTTATCGAGATTTTTATATTTTATATACACACTAACTTTTCTACGTTGTTTTTAAATATATAGACGATTCCCCCAAATTTTTTACCTCCAGAGAGTTATTTGCCGAGTACTAGCAGAAATACTCCTTTACAGGGTGATGAACTTCGAGATCAGAATATTGAAGTTGTTGATCAAGTTATTAATGATGATATGGATGGAGATAACATTAGTGATTCAGATCAAGAAGATGAGATACATAGATTGATCCAAGATACATTTTCTCCAATGGATGAGGACAACCAGGATGATAGTCATGATGTTGATCCTCTACTCAAGAAGTCACGTTAACCTCTTTATGAAGGCTCAACAACAAATATTTTATCTGCTATATTTTTTTTGGTGAAACTGAAGGTTTTGAATGGTTTATCAAACACATGTCTCACACAGATACTAAGGTATTTAATTTGTTAATTAGTTATGCCTGCATGTTCACAAATACTTAAAAGGTTCAATTTTTTCCTATATTGCTATTGTTTTCTAATTTGTAAATTAGTATATTGGATGAGATATTGATGATTAATATTGTTTACATTGACTTATTGTTTATAATTTTGTAGATTGTTAGATGAAGTTCTATTACCGACGTCAAATATTTTTCCACGCACATATCGAGAAATATCTGTGATTATGAAAGAAATTGGAATGGACTATCAAGCTATTGATGCATGTCCTAATGATCATATCATTTATTATGGACAATATGCATTAGAAAATGAATTCCACAATGTCAAATAAGTATATATCGAACCTCTAAAGCATCAAAGAAGGTGCCTCGCAAAGTTCTTTGTTATATTCTGATAATTCCACATTTCCAAAGGTTGTTCAGGTGCCAACGTATAGCATGGTTTATGGATTTCCATACATAGAACATAAGTCGAGATGATGTTCTTTGAATGCCTGCAGATGGTTCTACATTGAACTACATCGAAGAAAAGTGGCCAATTTTTAAAGAAGAACCTCGTAATGTTAGACTTTCGTTGGCAATTGATGGTATCAATCCATTTGGAGAGCTCTGTTCTACATACTCAGTGTGGTCTGTTGTTGTTATAAACAATAACCTTCCTCCTTGGATGTCGATCAAGAGAGAGAACACAATGTTGGCAATGATTGTTCTAGGTATTTAATTATCTTTTATTTTCTTTAAAGTATGACAAAATATTTCATTTCTTTGTTTCATGCATGGTAATTATTTCTTTTATATATAACGACATCTAGATAAGTATAATTAATCA
>ML778643.1:78943-123062 GCA_009831015.1 Picea engelmannii | reverse complement strand
AAGCCTTGAGGACAAGGTTGTTTTTAAGGGGGCGGACATGTTAAGGTCCTAACCCGCACATAGGTAGATCAATGTATTCATATGTAATAAAGGTCAATATTAATAAGGCCTTTCAATAAAATAGAATAAGGCGGATGTAAGAATATCTAATAGAAGCTTTCGCTTCTAGAAGGATCTTCCTCTAGATGCTTCTCTTAATAGACATATTTAGTATAAATAAGGGTCGAGGGTATGAAAACCCTAGCTTGGAGATTATTGTAACAGAGTGCTTCTCGACTGGAGGTTGCCCCCTCGAAGAGGCCTGTGAACATTTCTTTCTGAATCAAAGTGCTTTTCTATTGCTATTTCGTATATCATTTCTATGTATTGTGAAGATTATGCTGGATATTTTACTATTATTCTGACATTTCTAGCATTTTATTTCTGTTCTGCATATTTTATATAACTGGTATCTTGCAGTAACATAAGACATTAATTGAACTTTGACTAGATTGAAAGGTGTGTGCAATTGAAAATACTAACAACCAAAAACTAAAAGGGATCAATACACAAACTGTCAATGAGAGGTGATTTGGTTGTGGTGTGTGGGAATAGGCCTATTATCTTCAAAATTATCATTCTCCAAATATCTTATACAAATTTTACAAGGAAATTGAACTAGGACTAAACATGGGCAACAGTGACCTATGAATGGGGCCAACGTTGAAATTTTTTCAAACTATTTCTGAATGCATTGAAATTTGACATGGATAGACTATCTGCATGCCTTAACGATATGGGAGGGTTTCTGGACTCAAATTTGACTCACACACCCACTTTATTCCATCATCAATTCATCATGTAAACCATAAACCCTAATTTAGCGGAGTCATCGATTTGTGATCGGGTTTTAGTGTTCCCAATGAATGGATGCGTTGTTGTTGACATGGAATGGGACAACACATGTACCTTCTTAATTTTCTTCCTTCACTTGATGTGGGCCTGGTCATTCCTAGCCTTGAAATATTGAAAGTTTCCCCTAGTATTAGTCATCACCCTTCAAGATAGTTGTCACCCAACGATCATTAGGTCACAAGGTTGGAGACATATGGGCATTGGTATCATAAATATTTATAACCCTACAGTAACAAGAGACATTAATTGAACTTTGACTTGATTGAAAGGTGCGTGCAATTGAAAATACTAACACCCCAAAACTAAAAGGGATCAATACACAAACTATCATTGAGAGGTGATCTAGCCGTGGTGTGTAGGAATAGGCTTAGCACCTTCAAAATTATCATTCTACAAATATCTTATACAAATTTTACAAGGAAATTGTACTAGGACTAGACACAGACAACAATGACCTATGAATGCGGCCAACATTGAAATTTTTTCAAACTATTTCTGAATGCATTGAAATTTGACATGGATAGACTATTCACATGCATTAATGATATGGGAGGGTTTCTGGACTCAAATTTGACTAACACACCCACTTTATTCCATCATCAATTCATCATGTAAACCGTAAACCCTAATTTAGTGGAGTCATCAATTTGTCGGGTTTTAGTGTTCCCAGTGAATGGATGCATTGTTGTTGACATGGAATGGGACATTAATTGAACTTTAACTAGATTGAAAGGTGCTTGCAATTGAAAATACTAACAATCCAAAACTAAAAGGGATCAATACACAAACCAAGGAAATTGTACTAGGACTAGACACAGGCAACAGTGACCTATGAATGGGGTCATGGGCTTACAGTTCAACATCCCAAACTTCTTCAATATATCAACTGTGTACTTATCATTACTCGGGATGATCTCACCATTAAAATTCTTGTAGTATAGGTTGGTATCAACAACACTTTTTCTGAATCCCAAACTCATAAGGTGTCTTGTTTAGGGGAAGACTTGAAAATTGGGGTCATTTATTTGACCAATTAGTGAGATCATCAAGGTAAGCATGGGCTAAATCATAAAATACATAGAATGTTACACACTAAAGGTATAGCATGGTAGGTGAAGGTTCCCCCAATGTAGTCAACATGGTCTTTCATTATCTAGGTGAGGTAGTTGGGGTGCATGCATCCTACAAGAGAAAAAATAATCTATGACACATTGTATCCCATGTATAGTAGGGATCATGCATGACTTCTAGTATGTCTTCATCTTAATAGAAAATGGGGGTTGTAGAGGTTAGTTCATTATAGGATGACGAGGCTTGTGGGTGTGATTTTTTTCTTCCATCTATGTCATATGTGCATGATAAATCATTAACCATGGAGGGGTTGACAAATGTAGAGAAAATGTAAGTGAAATGTGACTCCAGTTGTTAAGTTTCTATTGATTCATCTTGACAAGGTGAAATTATGCTAATACCTAAGAGTGATGAAGGGTTTTTGGAGGATATTGGCCTTACTTACTTGTAAATAAGTGATATATGGAAACAAAATCTAGGTTATCTATCATTAGTGGTGAAAATATTTTCTACCGAGGTCTTTCTAGAAAGATAACTAGGGTGGGAGGGGGGACATGGGTGCTACCTATGCCAAGTTGTGGTGGAATAGGTAGTTGGTCATATATTAGTGGTGTAATAGATGCAATATTTAATGATTAATTTTAATATATTATATAATATATAAATTAAGTTATAATGTATATTATATATAATTATAATATATATTAATTATATAAATATAAATAATGTATAATTATAATATATATAATAAACCAAACCCAAAAAAAAATTCAAACTTGCACGTGAGGAGAGAAAACGAGGAGAGCACATGAGGAAAGTCGAGGAGAGAATAGGAGAGTCAATGATAGATGAGGAGAGAACACCACGAGTAGATCCGAGGAGATCACAGAAGGAGTAACTCCCCAACCCTAACATATGCACAAGGGAACATCGGATAAGGATATCAAGGGTGGAGGAGACTGAGCTAGAGGGCACGTGAAGGAGACTGAGCTAGAGGGAACAATGTGAGCAAGCTTGAGAATGTTGAGTGGTAGTTCCACCAATCCCACCCATAATTTTTTCATTGAGATATGATTTCACCAAGTTTCCTCTATTTTTTTTTCCCCTTGTATACCAAAGAAAAACATATTTCGACTGTGTGGAGCTTGGAAAGTTCAAGTTCAATCTCATTCGGCCCCCCTCTCTTCCCTAGATGCAAGAAAAATAATAGAACATACACATGTCTTTCATCCAAAATGGACCCTGTAGCCTTCTCCTCCTCACTATTCTCACGATCCAGGTCTGTCCACATAGGCATTGTCTACATAGGCATTTTTTACATAGGCATTGTCTACAACATTCCATTTTGGCCCATTGGATCTTGGACAATGAGGCATCACAAAAAATATGGAGGTTGTCCATAGTGTTCTCTACAGAATAAGAAAAAATATAGAAGCATTCCATAGTGTTCTTCATAAAAGTCTGGTCCTTATGAATAATATGAAAGAGTTGTATGTAGAATGTTGATTAACTAACTATCCAGCTCCATGTTCTGGGAGATGAATGCCTTTGATAAGATCTTGACCAACCCCATGATAAATGAGATAATCTAGGGCCTTTACTTCCATTTTAAAAAAGAATTTAGTTAGATGGACCCTAAGTGTCCCATATCCTATGATTCACACTTGTTGATAGGCAGGAAGACTGAGACTTTGCAGAGTGTCTAAGAAGTGTAGAGGAAACATTTCCCAAAGTCCATGGCCTTGATCATGCCTATATTTGAGGGTCATTCGATCATGTCATAAGATTTCCCAAAAATCAATCTCAATGAAGAGGGTGTTGAAATCAAGGAAACATTTGAGGGCATTCCATAAATTTTTCTCCTTCAAGAAATATCACAGACAACCTTCCATCCAAAGTCAAAAAAATTGAAACCCATTTTTGAGAGTTGTTGTTGCCTCATCCTATAACTGCCGACAATGTTAGGAAATCCGGAGACGTCGTCAGGGGCCCCGGGAAGAGTTATATTTTATTTTTAATAGATTGTCCACCCTGAAATCGGCTCAACAGGAGATAAGGTCCAGCAGCTGGAAGAGCATCGCAAGTCTTGCAGTGTACGGTGCGCCCTCGATGGCCCTTGAAAATCTGGAGGATCGAGTAACTTCCATGCCCGGTCATACTCATAACCGCATCAGGTCTCCAAGGTGAACAACCTCTGGTCAATAGAACAATGTAGGTAAGGGAAGTCAGTAAAACATATCTATAACTTCGAGAAAAGGATTGGCTCTGAGGTTTGGACCTAGGGGTCTACGTCCTCAACCCGTGGGTTGTCGACAGTCTGCCTGTGGGACTGTCATTGATTAATGCTACCTCCTTTTGAATGTTAGTGCAACTAATTAATGCTACCTCCTTTTGAATGTTAGAGAACCTCCTATCATTCATGATCCAACACATAGTAGTCAAGAATCCCATCCATTGCTAATTGTTGGGCTCTAAAGATGTCCTAAAAACAACCTTAGTTTAACATTAATTTATCAACCTGAGAATTCATCTTCTATTTCAAGAATATCAACAAAGTCTATGAAGATATCTCATAGAGGCTAAAATCGTGTATCAAATATGAGTTTATCAACAATCAAGTTCCTCACACATTCATTAAGTTTCTAAAGCTAGGATCCTATTGAACATGATTGAAATCTGATCTATAATGTGCTATGAATTGAAGGCATGAATTAAATTGTTGAATTGATCTAATTAAGGGACAAGAATTGAATATGATATTAAAGGCATGGATTGATCTAATTAAGAAACAAGAATTGAATCTATAAAAACAAGATGACCTATTAATGACTATCTAATCTACTGGAAAGAAATAACTGAATATTGTAAGTTGAGATTGAACAATAATTGAACAACAAATGCTAACTAAGTAGAAGGAACAACAAATGCTAATTAAGAGAAAGAAACATCAAATGCTAATTTAACGGAAAGGAACAGAAAATGCTAATTTAGTAGTGCAACTAATTAATGCTACATCCTTTTGAATGGTAGTGCAACTACTTCTTCTTTTAGCTTTTAGAAGTGCTTGGGGCATTTATCGAGGTGTAATTTCTAGCAGTCTTGGTGTGTCACTTTCTCTCACAAGACTTGTAATACATGGTGGGAGGTGTTGTTTCTTGCGTCATTGCTACAATCTTCTTCAGAGCCCACTTCTTATTCTTCCCATAAACGACACCTTGAACTACCACAAATGACCTCTCAAAGGCATCCTTTGCCAATTAGGTATATAGGTAACACTAACATTCTTGAGCACTAGGTATGGGTATCGAGGCCTTGACATGGTCAAGGGAGGAAACATGAACTTTAGGCCTTAAAGGAAGCTTTCAATGAGCTAGGGCCAATAAGGATGCCTCGTATAACCACACAAGGCCTTTTGAGGGTATTCCAACCTATGTTTGGGGATGTCGGTGCCACTAGGTGTTTTTGAGTAGTAGGTATGTGTCTCAAGGTCTTGGAAATGATATAGGGAAGAAGGCCATTCCTTAGGTTCTAAAGAAATATTTGAGTCATCTAGAGCCATGAACAATGCCTCAAAGTACCACACATAAACTCTAGAGGGGTGTCCTTGGCCTCAACTATATGCAACTTTATGCAACTATATGCAACTATATGCAAATTTATGCAACAATGCAACTTATGCAACTATATGCAACTTATGCAACTATATGCAACTATATGAAACTTTATGCAACAATGCAACAATTAAACTTATGCAACTATATGCAACTATATTTCAACTATATGCAACTATATTGCAACAATTTCGTATGCAACTATATGCAACTTTATGCAACACTGAAACTTATGAAACTATATGAAACTTATGCAACTATATGCAACATTGCAACTATATGCAACTTTATGCAACAATGCAATTATATGCAACTATATTGCAACTATATGCAACTTTGTTGGTACCAAAAACGTATATTAGCACTATAACTTATATTCTTGTTTTAACAAGTGTAGGTACCACCAAATAGGTATCTGTCCGATCTATCTTCCTCGAGTGATGATCAAGATATACTAAGAGAGGTTGAAAGTGAGACGTGTTGTACTAGATCTACCGGTTTTAGATCAACTAGATTTGAAAAGGCAAGGAAACGATTTCGTATACGCATGCAATTTTTTATTTCCAATGGAGGGTCATGTAATTATGACATTGGAGGCATAGGTGACATTGAGTTGCCTTTGAGGTGTAAAAATCTAGTGCAACGATGGGCACCTAAGAAGCTACATGAAGTGGACACAGATTTGTTCATCGGTGGGAGGATGTATCACATTGCTCCTTCATCCTTACATGGATTGGGGTTATTTTCCATGGATGGCATAAAGGTCGGATATGGAACTATAACTGAATTGATGGAGTATGTCAGACCATTATACAAATACAGTCACTGGCTGATGTTGGTCTGATATATGCAAACTATGTGGAGATACGGAGTTGCTGCAAATTATATACAACTAGTAGATAACAATAAAAATAAAGGGGCAACTATGTATATTGATGGAAGGCCAAAATCTACTGGAAACATTGCGGTATTTATAAATAGTACACGACTAGTGACAACAACTAAGAAAACGAATTGCATATTTGAGGGACGTGAAGGAAATTGTATATTTGTATGTGCAACAAAAACAATAGTTCCAGGTGAAGAGTTGTTGATCAATTACAACTTAAATAGAATAGATGGAGGGGGATGCGACTATGGGGGTAAATATCTTACATACCATTCAACTCAACCTTTGATCAATCAATTTTTTACTGCATATATTTCATTTTTCATTATTTATTTTCTCATATTACTGCAATATTTCATTTTTTTAATCTTACAATTACTTTCATAACTCTTGTTGATTAATTTATTGTGTCACCATCTATCCAGGGTGACCGTGACATATCACAAGCTACATTTGTCCAGGGTGACCGTGGAAAGGCACCCATTGTGCCTCAGTAGATAAAATACAGTAACAACTTATGACTACAACAACTAAATTTTAGAAATTTCATTATTTTTTTTTTGATATTACTGCAATATTTCATTTTTTTAATGTTACAGGTGAATTTCATAACTTTTATTGATTGATTTATTGTCTCAACATTTGTCCAGGGTGATTGTGGAAGAAAATCACCCACTACATATGTCTACGGTGACCGTGGAATGGCACCCACTGTGCCTCACCAGGTAAATGTTAAATACAGTAACAACTTATGACGACAACAACTAAATTTCTGAAATTTTGTTATTTTTTTTCTGATATTACTGCAATATTTCATTTTTTTAATGTTAAAGGTGAATTTCATAACTTTTGTTGATTTATTTATTGTGTCAACATCTGTCCAGGGTGACAGTGTCCGAAAATCACCTGCTACATTTGTCTAGGGTGACTGTGGAAAGGCAGCCACTGTGCCTCACCAGGTAAATGTTAAATACAGTAACAGCTTATGACTACAACAACTAAATTTCTCAAATGTTAAAGTTCATCTCATTAATTTTATTCATCAATGTATTTGTGCATAGTCAATGTGGGAAGGCTCCCACTGAGGATATTGATGAAATATTTTATTCGGCTAACCCAATGACAACTGTAACGAAGGCCTTGAGGAAGGCTAACATAGAATATCTAGGTTTTCTTAGAAAAAGACCCTTGACACAAGAGGATAGGGCAAGAATTATAGAGCTACAAAATAAAATAACTAATTTTGGGGTAAGTGGCATATTCACATATTTTTATCAGCTATGACAGTTTCATATCCATTTTTTTGTTTTATATTTTGTATATGATCTGATAAAGTAAATTTTTCCATTTGTAGGAGTTTTTAAACCCCGTGCGTGGGGAACCTATTGATCCTACAACTACTATAGGTAGCAGTGATGTTCCAATGCAAAAAAAATGTTGACATAGCAAAGTGTAAGTGAGTATTTTTGAGCCTCCTGAGGTTCCCCTTGAATCCATTGATGAGTGAAATGATTTTGAGCGGCATGACATGCCAACGCATGATGAGACAGAGCTTGGGACTCCACATGACTCTGGAGAGGAACATACTGTAGATGGAGAGGATATTATTCTGCATGGAGCAGAACGAATTAAAAGCATTAGATCACTAGATGTCACCTTTCTGGTGGATGACGCATGTGTTCCGATCAAGATTCAGAAGATTGCAGGTAATTGTTAATTAATTGATTCATTTTTTTCATGAAATTGAAATGGACATTTGTTCAGATTATTATAAATTAATGGATAACATGTTTTTGCAGGAAACAATGTTTTCTATAGAAACTTAAATGACAAAGCATTGAAGTTGTTTGGCCCCACCATTCACACATGGTTGAATGACCAAGATAGCAAAAATAAAGATGATTTAATAGACCACATGGTAAACTTGTTCGACAACACTTCCAACAAGAAAGTGGTTACAAAGTTATCCAGTGAGAATTTAAAATATACTAGGGCCCAGTATAGGGAGAAATTACAATTAGACCTCAAGCACGAGTGCCCTCCCATGGTTCTAGAGAATGAGTGGAAGGCCCTGATAGAGGATGCAAAGGAGAACTTGTTTGAAAAACAAGGAAGACATCCATGAGCTAGTCAAGCAAGGTACAACACATGTCATATTATCAGTGAAATATGATCATTTATGTTTTTCTTTCCTGTTTTAAGTAACAATTATGATATCTAAGTTTTTTCAAAAATTCCATATGTAGGCTACCAGACACCTCCAAAGAAACCAAGGCCAAAGTGGAAAAACATGGCGAGCATAAACTAGGCCAGGGTGGATATGGAAAACTAAAAGCCCGAGTAGTAAGATTTAAATGATTAATTGTGGTTAATATTTATTTAACAGTAGCGAACAAATATATGTTTTTCTTATTGGTATTTTTAATGGTGTTATGCATTGCAGTTAAATATGTTTGACACTACTGCCACCGAGGAGGACCTAAAGCTTGGTTACAAGCATGGTTTTAAAAGTGTGATTGAATATAGAAAAATCTTGGGCCAGACTCCTATCTCCCCAGCCACGCAGGTAAATCAAATGAACAAGGAAACTGTAGTAGCATGCTTATCAAGTTCCTCACACATTCATTAAATCTGAGTTTATCAACAATCAAGTTTCTCACACATTCATTAAGTTTCTAAAGCTAAGATCCTACTGAACATGATTGAAATCTGATCTATAATGTGCTATGAATTGAAGGCATGAATTAAATTGTTGAATTGATCTAACTAAGGGACAATAATTGAATCTGATATTAAAGGCATAATTGATCTAATTAAGAAACATGAATTGGATCTATAAAAACAATCTAACCTATTGATGACTATCTAATCTACTGGAAAGAAATAACTAAATACTGTAAGTTGAGACAGAACAATAACTGAACAACAAATTCTAACTAAGTAGAAGGAACAACAAACACTAATTAAGCGAAAGAAACAACAAATGCTAATTTAATGGAAAGGAACAACAATTGCTAATTTAATTGAAAGGAACAACGCATCTGAAAATGACAGGAACTGTCAACTAGAAGAACAGTAATTAAACAACAAATGCTAACTAAGTAGAAGGAACAACAAACACTAAATAAGCGAAAGAAATAGAAAATGATAATTTAACGGAAAGGAACAACAATTGCTAAGTTAACTGAAAGGAACAACACATGTGAACTGAGAGGAACATCGCAGTAAAATACATCAATTGGAATCTGGAATAGCAATCGACAACATTCAAAGGAAATCATCTATCTTCTACAAGCAAACAATATCAAAACATTAACACGCTTATGCATTATCATAATGATGATAAAAAGGATTTAAAGTTTGAAACAAAAATCAAACTGATAAAATACAGATTAAGACAGTAACTCCTTTAGAATGGGCCCTCAATCCTCAGAAGCACTGCTACTAGGAACTCAATATACTAAAATGATGGAAACGTTCAAAATCTTTATTAATTCCATAACTGGGACAACATTTACAGAAACTGTTTGTGCAAAGTAATTCTGAATTTTGAATGCTTAGATACAATTCTTCGATTATTCTTTCCAAGATTCACTACTCTTTATATATTACAAAATATGGGTAAATAAAGCTATCCTGAGGATCGAGAGATCCTCAGGATCTCTATTACTATTTTTTAAGTTTACAAAATAGAGAACTAATCTCTCTTGAAACTGCTTTACGCTCCATATCTTTAACCTCCAATAGCTTGCGCATCTTTGAAATATCTTCTGCTATCATGAGTTTACCAAGATTTACCCATTCCTGTAACAAAATCAAACAATTCCAACCATATTTTAGAATTTATGAACTTCAACTCAATGATAGTTCTAGAAGACATTTTAGTCATTTCCTATCCTATTTTATTCCTAAGTAACAAAAAAGTCAATCAAGATGATGCCATAAATCATGGAAATGAGGAGAATATCTATACCTTTTCATAACCCAACATACCCCCCAACTTGCCTTCTTGCATGTTCTCATGCAAGCTAAGTTCTTACATGAAAAGTAGTGATGTTGTAAGGAGGAAAATTTGGTTCACCAGGTGCCCTGAATCCATTATTTCTTCTGAGTTTGCCAAAAGCAATGTCCTCCCTCTTTTTATTAATTTGATAATCTCTCTAGTAATCCTCTGGAGGAAACCCGATAAGAGGCAGATTATATATACACCCAATCTAGGCAGGTCCTTCCTCCTGGATCATTCTGGCATATATTTCTATTCTGAAGGTGGATGCAAAAAAGTTCTTGAAACTGAAGGGCTCTCTAACCCTTACCTCAACTAGGGAGACATCCCATCTTAACTTGGAGCCAGTAAGAGCTTCTTCTTTGAGTTCCCTAAAATATGTCATTCCTGATCGTATAACCTATTGATGAATAGGACCTAAATAGGTTTTCACTCCTTCCCTTTTCATGAATGTCCTATGCCGCATGATAGCTGGAAAAGACTTTGGTGGTTCCCCCCTGACCCAGAGATCTAACTTATTTTATCTCTTCATGAAAGTTTTGTGGGCCTTAGCCCACCTGACTTGATTTTTAGTGAAGGATAGGAACGCTTGCAATTGGATGTACCCAATAAAGGGACCAGGATTATCTTTGTTGTTGTCTTCCAAAATGAAATTATGGAAGTACAGTTCACACAGGAAATATTGTACTTTCTCTTCCTTCTCCCTAAAACAAGACACAAACTCACAGATAGTGGTGAATTGAATCAGTTTACCTGCTCGAATAGCTTTCACCCTCAAAAACAAGTAGTTTTCTAATAAAAACAAAGTATAATTGGTAGCAGGAGCTCTACAATCTATTGCATCAGTGTAGATATCACAAATTTCTTTGATTTTCTCCAAATATTTTTCTAGTTGACCTTGTACCTTCTTTGTCTTCCCTTGAGCCTTAGTCATCTCAGTATACGTCTCATTTTCCATCACTGACATGGTTTTGAGTTGTTTAACAACTCTTTGGTGCTTTTTCATTGTCACCATTTCATCTCTGGTCTGGGTCAAGGCCTGCTGGGATTGTACCAGTTCTACTTCTAGTCTTTCAATGATGGCACTCTGATCCTGAAACTGAGATACATCTTCAGTTTGACAGGTTGCTTCATTCATTACTAGAATTATTGTCTGATTTTCTGCATCTGTGGTCTCCAGAGGAGTGGTAATTACTTCCTTAGATTCAGCAATTGTTCCTCCTAGAATTTATCGTTGAGCATTTGTTTCATATGCTCCCAAAGGAATTTCCTCTTAATTTTGAACAACACCCCTTCTGTTGTTGTAGTCTCAATCTGAAGTTCCATTTCTACCGTTTCTTCAAGGATATGAATCTCTATCTGTGTTCCTACATAACTCATTTGGATTTCCCTCCTAGGAAGAGGGTTCCTTCCCTATGCTCTATGTCTTTTGGTCTTCTTTATTTCATGGATCTTATCAACTTGCTCTAGTTGTTTTCTTATTTCTTTGATAATTTCCTTAAGCTTGCCAACTTTCTGCTTTAACACTTTAATCTTTTTAACCCTTCTCTTCAACAACTTGTTCTCGTGTTTTAACTTTCTAATTCTATTGTGGCTTTTTCCTGATCTCTGTTTCTATGAGTTGTCAGGATTTTCCTCACCTTGATCTGTCAATAGTGGCTCTTCTGCTTTCCCTACCAGGGTATTTACCTCAGTATGAGGTTTTTCTTGTGTTGTATCATCTGGGAGTGACATCTCAGTGTGAGGGAAATCTTTAGCTGGGTTCTAAGGAGAAGTTGGTGCCTGGTTTTATTCTGACATGTTTGTGTTTCTTCTAGTTGAGGTCCCTAAACTCCCTAATACATGAGCTATCTCTACCTCATATATTTTCAAAAATTGTTCTGTGAGGTGTCCCAATGCTGGTTGGGTATCTTCCTGATTTTTTCCTCATGGTGTTTGTTATGTATTCTCAATTCTTTGAACATCTCCCTATAAGGGCTTCTCTGTTATGTCTTGAATTTCTTCAGGTTGTTCTGTTGTATCCTGAATTTCTTCAGGTTGTTTTGTTGTATCCTAAGTTTCTTCATGACGTCTTATCCATATGCTTCTTCTTTTCCCTTCAATGAGATATTTAGGAGCAACCATTTCTTTTTTTCTCTTCCTCATTGATGCCTTTTCTTGTGAGGTTTGAGTCTCTGCAAATTAGATGGGGTCTTCCTTGACTTCAGGTTGAGGAGGTGGAGCTCCCATTTGGACAGTAGGTTCCCCTTTATGTGCTACTTCAATTGCCTAGGTTGGGTCTTCATGTTGTAATTCAGGTTGCTCTAATTGTAAGGGCCTATTGGCCTCAATACGATCCCCCCAGGTCATTTGAGTTTGACTTAGGGCCTTATTTACTATCATTTTTACCAATCCAGGGTGGCTAATGACATTAATGGGATCTTTTTCCTCTTGTGTTCTTATAGCGACCTCATGTAACATAACATTTAGAAAAAATGGTAAATTGATTACTAACCATTGTTTGAGCACAACTAGTAGTTTGAGGTGGTGTGGGCGAATCACATCATATCTTTCGTTGCAGATGATATACCTTTGTATGACACCTACCAGTTATTTCTAGGGTTCATTGAGAGTGTTGGGGTTAAGTCCCTTTCCATTTTTATCCAATTCCTCTCCAGGTTCTACGAAGGATTCTACAGCTTCTTTAAGCATTATATATCTTCCACACCATTCTATTCCTATGTTAGGAAGGCCCGTAACCTCTGCTGCGATTTCCTGAGTGACTGGAATTCATATATCTCGAACCATGGAGGTTTCTCCCTGCAATTTATGAAATAATTCTATTGTGATGTCTGTATCATATCCCTACAACCGATTGAAGTACTTCGTACACCCCGGACGATGTAGGATTTCTCTTGCATTCTCAGTTACCTGTAAGAGTGTTGGTTCTCGTTGCACACTTCGACCTCCCATATTTCTGTAAGCAGGTGAGGACGACTAATGTTCCCTGCTACAGCTTAAATCAACCGGATTTTTGAAAACAACAGACATAGAAAATATAGAACGACATTGTGTGTATATAGAAAAATGTGCATTTTCGTAATTACTGCATTCATTGAAATCTATCGGTAAATTTTTCGGGCATCTACCCCCCATAGATGGAAAGGTCGACCTCGACCATCAAACGTACGAGTGTAATAATGGTTGGAAGTGATTGCGAGGTGCAATTGCTATGCCGTCATTGCCGCTAGGAAAGACAATCATTAATAAATTTCAATCAAGCACTTTAACGGTACTAATGATAATCATCACTTTGTGTGGGAAATTTGAATTATTGTACCCATGGTAGAAGCCGTTTGAGGAAAAGGATTCTGAATGATTTTAAATTTGTTCACATGTTAAAATTTTCCACAAATTATAACGTTGTTACTCTCCCCTTTTTTTTATTAGATATATATGGACTGATAGCCTCAATGTTTAGAAAAGGAAATCTAAAAACACACTAAAACTTGGCGTATTTAAGGTATACTAAGATACCACAGGCAGAGCCACTACTGCCAGCAAGCGTCCATATCCTCGATAGGGTTTCCTTTTAACCCATAGATGAGTCTGTATCCTTAATAAATGGTTTGAATTGTCTTTTCCAAAGAAGACCATTATCCTGGTTTGGTAGCCAGATGATGATAATGCCACTCACTAGTTTGTATCTAAGTGAACAAGTCGACTCGTGATGAGATCTCTTGTCCTTTGACGAAAAAATTCCAAAGGCCACATGTCTAACTTATACCCATATACAAGAGATCAATAATCGGAACAAAAATCATTCTTTTTAAAAGGAACAACAAAGGAGCCACAATAAGAAAAAAATCGTGAAAGGAACAACAATCGTCTTTTTAAAAGGAACAAAAAAGGAGCCACAATAAGAAAAAAATCGTGAAAGGAACAATAAAGGAACAACAATTGTTATTTTTAAAAGGAATAGCAAAGGAGCCACAATAAGAAAAAAATCGTGAAAGGAACAACAATTGTTCTTTTTAAAAGAAATAGAAAAGGAGCCACAATAAGAAAAAAATCGTGAAAGGAACAACAAAGGAACAACAATCCTTACTTACTTCTTGGCAGAAGGATTCTTTTGAAGGTGGTTGATGGTAAAGTCGTAGCCAATTTCCATTGACCAAAAAGGGAGACCTAGACCCGTCGATGGTAATTAAAGTGACAGTGCCATTATCATGAACTTCATTAATTTCATATGGTCCCAACCACCTTGTCTGCAATTTTCCAGGAATATCCTGAAATCTGGAATCATAGAGGAGTGCCCAATCACCTTTCTAGAAGGATTTCTTCTTGATATGTAGATTTTCATGTAGATTTTTTTTTTTTTTTTTAACTTAAAGGAAGCGTGGAAATATCGACGATAGTTCATCATAAGGCAAGGATATTTTTTGAACAAGCCCGACAATAGAGACAACAGTTCGTCACACTTTGCCACGGTTTTGTGTCACACATATAGCATCTGTGTCGTAAGTTTTGTCTCTGCCAAATGTTTTCATCACTATTGCCACGTGTTTTCGTCGCAACTTTCCACAGTTTTGTGTCACACATATGACATCTACATTGTAATTTGTTGGTAAGTTTTTTACCTTGGCACGATTTGTCGTCCCTATTGTGACAAATTTTCGGCGCAATTTCCACGCTTTATAAGGAAAACCTATCTTGATGGTGATGACATGTGGAGGGATAATTTTGTCATTGTTTCCACGAACCCCTAGTTCGTGCATATAGCGACAAAAAATAGTCTTTTATTTCTTGGAAAGTGCGATGGATATGTGTGGCAATAGCAACGAAAAACCGTGGCAAATTTGGTGAAAAATCATAAATGGCAGGAGGAATAAGAAAAAATTGTCAAAAATTGTAATGACATTTGGGAAGCCAATCATGCAATGCAAAGTGTGATCTGATGAAATAACGATGGACACCAAAATAACCTTCCATGGTTATTAACATAGCAACAAAGCAATGGCGTAAAAGAGGTCATTCAAAAAATTAAATTTCCCACATGGTTTTGTTCAAACATAAAGAATATCTTAACAAAGAAAGGTGAATTTGGTGGGGTAAGAAAACATGATTGGAATACCTTCATTAAGGGAATTAATCATTTTAGTATTCATATTTATATATTGGTCATATACAGATATATATATATATATCTAGTTTTGAACAAGTAACGATTTTTTTTTATTGTTACAATATGTTCTACCTCTATCTCTCCCAAACAACTTTGACAACAACGTCAAATAAGTTATATATGATCTTGGAAAATACATGAGGTAAGTAGTTGCAATATATATGCAAAAAAGAATTCATTTTTTTGTTGTACTTAATGACATGTATTTTACTTGTAATGTAATATGTATTATGTTTTGTTGAAACATGTTATTTTCTTCCGTCATGATCTGTAGATGGTTGTCATTGAAATAAATCCATGAAGATGATATAAAGTATTAGAAGAGAGAAATTCCTCATCTAATGTGTGAAATGCAAAATTATCTACCTCCATCATTTTTCAATGCACAAGAACACTACCTCATACACCAAGTTGAGGAGATTGAAATGTGTGGACCTGTACACACAAGGTCAATGTGGATGGTGGAGAGGCACTTGAAATCATTAAAGGATTTGGTTAGAAAAAGAGCATGTCCTAAGGGTTCTAAGGTGGAGGGATATATGGTATATGAATCCACGGTGTATATTAGTCAGTATCTTCCTAAATTAGTAGTGCAAGCTATGCATGCAGCGGATTGCATTTGGGATGTGAAATCCATCAAAAAATTTGAAAGGGAGTAGCTATTGGGGAAAGGTACAATAAAGAAACTGAGAGGTAATTAAATTGTGGATATTTTTAATAAATATAAAATTTCATTTTTTGTGTATATGATCATACTCATTTAATATTTATTCTTTCATCATTTATTAATATTTACCATGGTTATAACTAATATTTAATATTGGTGAATTATGAATTTTTGATCGGTCAGTTGCTCAAGATTGGGATGTGCTACATTTATACACTGCAAACAATTTTGATTGGATGAAGGTATTGATTGATATATGTAAAGAACGTCATGGTGGTAGGTTATCATGGAAAGAATTGTTTGAATTGGTTAGAGAAGCTCGTCGTAATGGAGATTCGATGTTACGTAGAGGGAAATAGATTTAACATATTGTTTGAAAGATGGAAAGGAAAGAAAATTCACCCATTTTATTCAATTATTTTATATTATATTAATGTGACTGTAGGTGTGATTTTTTCATATTATACTTTCCAAGTTATATAAATTTGTTTATTATTAATTGACAATGCATATTTTACATGTATCGCATATTGTAGTTGAAACACCATAAAGGTATGTGGTGCAATGGTCGTAAATTTCACTTCAAACAGTTGGATGAAACCAGAAAAAATTCTGATAGTGGGATAACTACAGTATTCTAGGTCACTAATGTTTCCTGCAGGAGCAACATATGTCCTCAATAATTTGAAAATAGATACTATGGGGTTTTGAATGATATAATTGAGTGTGACTTTAATTCCTTCAAATTAGTTTTGTTCGATGTCAAATGGTATAGGTTACTAATGCATGAAAATGATGAGGAAAGAACTGTTATTCAACATGCTAATGGATTTCCGATGATTAAAACAACAGATTTTGAAAAAGAAAATGACCGCTATGTTTTTCCAAGTCAATGTGAAGTCTTTTACTCAAAGGTTCCAGGTAAGAGGGATTGGTCATTTGTTGTTAGATATGACCCAATAGGAAGGTCAGTAAAGTATATTGTAGATGAAGAAGATGATATTGCAGAAGAAGATGATGTAGAGATAGAGAAGGAAGAATAGGGGTCAAAAAATGAAGAGGACGGAGAAGATGAACCAGGAGTAGGAGACAATGCGTCAGTTCTTGATGATGATATTGATGAAGATATGCTCGAAAATGACATTGATGATGATGATGATATCATCAATCCTTTCAACATTGTTTCTGAACCAGATGTTGATACATATGTCGAGTTGGATGATCAAGGAAAAGATACAAAAGAAGGATGATACAAATGTTGCATTGGTCGTTGAGGTATGTAACTAGATATTTTAATTTGTATGAATTATTCTCTTTAAATAATTTTTTATGTGGGTTAATTACATGTTTTTAAGTTTTATTTCATTTTTGTTTTGGTAGTTTCTATGCATGATTACTATGTTGATTTTTTTTATTTTCTATTTTATAGATTGGGTTTTGGGGAATTGAGAGCGATGTTGGGGGGGGTGGGGGGTGGGGGGGAGGGGCCATATGAGCTTCCACCTTCATGTGGTTGGCCTTGTTTAGTAGAGAATAAATTATTATTGAAACCAAGAGAATTTCATTGATTCATATTTATACTCAAAGATCACTCACAGACCCACTCTATATATCATCTCATCTTGTCCTCATTTTGTTTTAATTTTCTCGGTCGAATTTTAAAGGAAACAAATATTAAAAGACATTGTACTAGGGCTAGAGTACATGATGGGAAACAGTGACCTGTGAATGGGGCCAATGTTGAAATTTTTTCAAAATGTTTTTGTATGCACCGAAATTTGACATGGATACTCTTTTCACATTTGAAATGCACGGAAATTTGACATGGATAGTTTGTTTCATGTAAAATTTCAAGATAGTTCCGACAATAATTCTATAGAAGGGAATGACAAACATTGGCAATGAGACGTGCATGATTAACATTCATGCAAATGTGGATGATATCAAATATTATGTGGGCACATCATACATCCTTGATTCTTGAAACCCTCCCATACTGTCAAGGCATGTTCCTAGTCTGACCATGTCAAATTTTGACGCATACAGGAACATATTGAAGAAATTTAAACGTTGGCCCCATTCACTACTCACTATGTGGGGTCGGTGCATGACATTTGTGCTGGGTGAATTGGAATTTTCGTGACATTTCAAGAGATTTCCAACAAATATTATACATATGGAAACAACGAATGATGACAATGAGACATCCATTATGAACATTGATTCAAACATGGATGATCTCAAAGATTATGTGGGGACATCTGACATCCTTGAGTCTTGAAACCCTCCCATACCGTGAAGGCATGTTTATAGTCTAAGCATATCGAATTTTGATGCATAAATGCATAGTTTGAAGAAATTTCAACATTGGCCCCATTCACTGCTCACTGTGCGAGGTCGATGCAAGATGACATTGGTGATGGGTGTATTGGAAGTGCCATGACATTTCAAGAGAGTTTCAACAAAGATTATATAGATGGAAATAACGAATGATGACAATGAGACATCCATTATATTGAACGTTGATTGAAACATGGATGATCTCAAATATTATGCAGGGACATCAAACATCCTTAAGTATTGAAACCCTCCCATACCATCAAGGAAACTATCTAGTCTAACCATGTCAAATTTCAATGCATATGGGAACAAAATGAAAACATTTCAACATTGGCCCCATTCACTACTCACTATGCAGGTTCGGTGGAATAAATTTGTGATGGGTGTATTGGACATTCCATGTCAAATTTCAAGATAGTTCTGACAACGATTCTATAGAATGGAATGCCAAATGATGGCAATGAGAGGTGCATGATGAACATTGATGCAAATGTGGATGATCTCAAATATCATGTGGGGACATCATACATCCTTGAGTCTTGAAAACCTCCCATACCGTCAAGGCATGTGTCTATTCTAACCATGTCAAATTTTGATGCATACAAGGACATATTGAATAAATTTCAACATTGGTCCCATTCATTGCTCACTATGCAGGGTTGACACATGACATCTGTGGTGGGTGAATTGAAGATTTTGTGACATCAACTCGACTTGGTAATTCAATAATCAAACAAAGTGGTTAAATCCAATTTAACCAAGAGAATCAACAATAGAGCCACTTAAGTTAATGAATTCAATTTATTGATGGTTCATCCATTGGGGTTGCAAGCTAGGAATCAAACCTACTAGAAATTGTCATTGGCAAGAGGAATGGAATTATGATTATGTTCAAAATTATCCAATTTTTGTTGCTAGTGTTACCCCATTTTACATGAGGCCTACACTAGTATTTGTTCACTACTCTTGTGATTTTCATCACAAAGATAGGTTTACAAGTTGATATTTGGATGACCTAGGGGTTGTGATTGCAACTGATGAGACTATTAGTGATGTACTCATGGATGGCTAGATGATGTCGATGCTCTAGTTGTATTGGTAATTTCTTTCCTTTCATACTAGTAGACTTGGTTGTAAAGACCCTTATATGATCATTATTGGATGGTTGATGATACATCTTGATGTATGACTCCCTTGATGGAACACCCTAGAAATTTTTGGCTAAGCTAATATTGTATTGGAATCTTTGTTTTCTTGGAATTACCCCCTTGATATCACTTGATTTCACATTAATTTAGGTTGATATGGTATAGCATGGTGTGATGTTCATGAGGTGAATTCCCTTTCTCATGTTGAGGATTCATATACATTTTATGGTTTTTTGTGACATGTATTACACCCTCATGTCGATCGTTTCCCTCTTCTACATATTTTTATGCCCTATTACTTGGTGGAGGAGCCTGCCATGGAATTCCCTTGCCTTGTGGGATTATTTCACACTTGTTTAGGTGAAATTTGGATATTACTCATCATCCCATGTGGAGCACTCACAATCCTTGCATATATGTTAATGGATGGTCTTATTTATTGATTGATGAGGGGACACCCCTTTCTTTATGGATTTAGTTTATCATTGAAGGCATTTCACATGTGTTCTTCATATATAATTTGATTCCTTATTTCATGTATCCACTTTCTTGGAACTTGTTTTGAGGAATACATCCACCATTTCAGGCCATTCTGCACTTTTCCATGCTTTGTTTGACGGGATATTTCTCTTGAAGGTCTCACACTTTCTATCATTGGAGGTTTGACTTAATTCAAACTTCTAGTTTGTGGATGTGTCCACCTTTGGATGTTACATTTCATACATTTTATTTCTTGTTGATGGGACATCTCACATTGGGATTAAGAGGTTTCATGGTTTTATGTCCTAGATCATGAAGGAAGATGCCCACTTATGGATGTTGCTTGCACTTATGTTTATGCTTATTATTGAGGACACCCACCTTTATTGGAGCCTTGTTGCACTTGATTTCATTACGATTCCTCATGTGGGCTCACCTCTTGCAAACTCACCTTGCATTGTGTTTGGGTGCCCAACCCAGCCTAGGCCGTCTTGAAAAAGTTAATTTGAAGCCAAAATTTCTCCTTATCCGGCATGTGTCTCGTCTTCTTGCCTAGTGCTCCCTTGTGTGGACCTTTTCATGCCTTTCATGTGGGTGGGTGCACCTCTTTCCAACTCGACTTGCATTGTGTTTGGGCGCTCTGCCTCATTTTTCTTACGTTTCCTCTTGTTGGTTCCCCTCTTTCCAACTCACCTTGCATTTCCTTTGGGAACCCTACCTTGTTTTCATTACAATTCCTCATGTGAGCGCCCCTCTTTCAAACTCACCTTGTGTTGCGTTTGGGCACCCACCCTTGCCCAGGCCATCTTGAAAAAGTTAATTCAAAGCCAAAATTGCTCCTTATCCGGCATCCAACTCGTCTTCTTCCCTAGTGCTCCCTTGTGTGGCCCTTTTTGTGCCTTTCATGTTGGTGGGTGCACCTCTTGCCAACTTGCCTTGCGTTGCATTTGGGCTCTCTGCCTCATTTTTGTTAAGTTTCCTCTTATGGGCGCCCCTCTTTCCAACTCACCTTGCCTTGCCTTTGGGCACCCTTCCTTGTTTTCATTATGATTCCTCATGTGGGCACCCCTCTTGCAAACTCACCTTGCGCTGTGTTTGGGCACCCAACCTTGCCCAGGTCGTCTTGAAAAAGTTAATTCGAAGCCAAAATTCTTCCTTATCTGGAATTCGGCTCGTCTTCTTTCCTAGTGCTCCCTTCTATGGCCCTTTTTGTGCCTTTCATGTGGATGGGCACACCTCTTTCCAAATTGCCTTGCGTTGTGTTTGGGTGCTCTGCCTCATTTTTGTTACATTTCCTCTTGTGGGCACCCCTCTTTCCAACTAGTATTGCCTTGCCTTTGGGCACCCTATCTTGTTTTTGTTATGATTCCTCATGTGGGTGCCCCTCTTGTAAACTCACCTTGCATTGCATTTGGGTGCCCGACCTTGCCCAGGCCGTCTTGAAAAAGTTAATTCGAAGACAAAATTTCTCCTTATCCAGCATCTGACTCATATTCTTTCCTAGTGCTCCCTTATGTGGCCCTTTTTGTGCCTTTCATGTGGGTGGGTGCACCTCTTTCCAACTCACCTTGCGTTGAGTTTGGGTGTTATGCCTTTTTTCTGTTACGTTTCCTCTTCTGGGAGCCCCTCTTTCCAACTCCCCTTGCCTTGACTTTGGGCACCCTGCCTTGTTTTCATTACGATTCCTCATCTGGGCACCCCTCTTGCAAACTTACCTTGCGTTACATTTGGGCACCCAGCCTTACCCAAGTTGTCTTGAAAAATTTAAGTCGAAGACAAAATTTCTCCTTATCCGACATCCCACTCATCTTCTTTCCTAGTGCTCCCTTGTGTGGCCCTTTTCGTGCCTTTCGTGTGGGTGGGCACACCTATTTCCAACTCGCTTTGTGTTTTGTTTGGGCGCTCTGCCTCATTTTTGTTACATTTTCTCTTGTGTGCGCCCCTCTTTCCAAATTGCTTTTCCTTTCCTTTGGGCACCCTACCTTGTTTTTGTTACAATTCGTCATGTGGGCACCGCTCTTGCAAACTCACCTTGCATTGTGTTTGGGCACCAAACCTTTCCTAGGCCATCTTGAAAAAGTTAAGTCGAAGCCAAAATTGCTCCTTATCCATCATATGACCTGTCTTCTTTCCTAGTGATCCCTTATGTGGCCCTTTTCATGCCTTTCATGTGGGTGGGCACACCTCTTGCCAACTCGCCTTGCGTTGCATTTGTGTGCTCTACCTCATTTTTGTTACGTTTCCTCTTGTGGGCACCCCTCTTGCCAACTCACCTTGCCTTTCCTTTGGGCACCCTACCTTGTTTTTGTTATGATTCCTCATGTGGGTGCCTCTCTTCCAAACTCACCTTCCGTTACATTTGGGCGCCCAGCCTTTCCCAGGACATCTTGAAAAAGTTAAGTCGAAGCCAAAATTGCTCCTTATCTAGCATCCAACTCATGTTCTTGTCTAGTGCTCCCTTGTGTGGCCATTGTTGTGCCTTTCATGTGGTTGGACGCACCTCTTGCGAACTCACCTTGCGTTGCGTTTGGGGGCTCTACCTCATTTTTGCTATGTTTCCTCTTGTGGGCGCCCCTCTTGCCAACTCACCTTGCCTTGCCTTTGGGCACCCTGCCTTGTTTTCATTACGATTCCTCATGTGGGCGCCCCTCTTGAAAACTCACCTTGCATTGTGTTTGGGTGCCCAACCTTGCCTAGGTCATCTTGAAAAAGTTAAGTCGAAGCCAAAATTCCTCCTAATCTGACATTTGACTCATCTTCATGCCTAGTGCTCCCTTGTGTGGCCCTTTTTGTGCCTTTCATGTGGGTGGGCACACCTCTTTCCATCTCACCTTGCATTGCATTTGGGAACTTTGCCTCTTTTTTGTTACGTTTCCTCTTGTGGGTGCCCCTCTTTACAACTCGCCTTGCCTTAAATTTGGGCACCCTGCCTTCTTTTCATTACGATTACTCATGTGGGCGCCCCTCTTGCAAACTCACCTTGCGTTGTGTTTAGGCACCCAACCTTTCCCAGGTTGTCTTGAAAAAGTTAAGTCGAAGACAAAATTGCTCCTTATCCAACATCTGACTCATCTTCTTTCCTATTACTCCCTTGTGTGGCCCTTTTTGTGCCTTTCATGTGGGTGGGCACATGTCTTTCCAACTCACCTTGCATTGCATTTGGGTGCTTTTCCTCATTTTTGTTACGTTTCCTCTTGTTTGCACCCCTCTTTCCAACTCACCTCGCCTTGCCTTTGGGCACCCTACCTTGTTTTAGTTACGATTCCTCATGTTGGCACCCCTTTTGAAAACTCATGTTGTGTTGCGTTTGGGCGCCCAACCTTTCCCAGGCCGTCTCAAAAAAGTTAAGTCAAAGCCAAAATTCCTTCTTATCTAACATTTGGATCATCTTCTTTCCCAGTGTTCCCTTGTGTGGACCTTTTCGTTCCTTTCATGTGGGTCAATAGCTCAGATGAGAGCGAAAATCAAAGATAATATCAAATAACTGACGAAGCTTGTGCAATTTTTTGAGTACTTGTCTATTGAGTATTAGTGTGTTTTGACAAACTTGCGATATAGTCCATAAATATTTATCGAGGTTAGGTCATGAAAAGGGGTCAAAGAAGGCATGGTCATGTGAGAACTGAGAAGGAAAAGGTGACCAAAGAGAAGACAAATTATATATAGGCACATGACTAGTGTTGATTACTGGAATAAGTGTTGATTCTCTTTGACCTCGCAAAGTGACCAGTTAATGGGGCCAATGTTGAAATTTTCTCAAAATTTTCCTGTAGTCATTGAAATTTGACATGGTTGCACTATATGCATGCATTGATGGTATGGGAGGGTTTCAAGACTCAAAGATTCATATTATACCCACATAAGTGAATGGTCTATAATTGGGTGGAAAATAAGTGGAATATGGTCAATAGCTAATCATTCAATATTCCATTTGTGTTCACAATAGAGAAACAATAGTTGTAAGGCATTTGATTGTTTAGGAATTCAATCATGAGATTCTTGCAAGGAAATATATTTCTTCTTGAAAATTTCCTACAATTTCTACAAAAATAGTTCTTCATATTCATCTTTGTGGTTTTTGTAGATACCATATTATTATTGTAATAAATTTTAGAATGCATCTAGACTACTTAAAATTCTATTCCATTTCTAATAAGGATCTTCACTGTTTGAATGCAAATTGTTACCAAACCATTCCTTAACACAACCATTGTTTGTAGTGTATAAGTGAGTATATTGTCTTTAGATTTTTAGGAATAAATCATTTAAGCCTAATAAAAACAATCAAGAACCTCTATTCTAATTCTTGATGAATAAACCATTCATTCAAGAGTTATGTTATATAATTATTCATTGTCCTACTTTTAAATAAAGAATCCATACACATTTTAGGTCTTTGATTTTCCATGTGAATGAAACACATATAAACTTACAATATGATGAATGTGAATATATTCCATGCACATAACTGTTTGCAGTGCTCATGACAATTCATCAATGAAGAAGGAAGACATTAGTGGCATTAGTTTTTCTGAGGATGATCCTTACTCCACAAAGGAATAGAGACCTTATATGGATTTTGACATTGTCGATGTTTATGACATTTATATATGTTGGCCAAAGATCCAATGGTGGTTACTCATTATATAATAGGCATGTTTCACATTAAGAATTACATATATAAACAAATTTTGGGACCTATACCTTGCTTGAGTAAGACATGGGAACAAGACCTTGTCCACCTAAGCAAAGTAAATTTAGTTTATCATTTTTTCTCTCTAGGATGAACTATTGCAATAGTGTCAATGTTCGCTAGAATTGATCATTGCAACAATGTTTTTTTTGTTATATATGATCAAGAATTGGAATAGTGTCTTCTTTTGTTATCTAGGATAGATTATTTCAATAATGTCATCATTGTTGGTTTGGATAAATATTCTAAGAACACAAGATTAAACAATAACTAATTTAGTTATTATCTATCACAATAGTGTTGTTATTGTTAACCAACCTAGATTTATCTTTATATCCTAGGATTTATCAAGTGTCAATAGGGATCAAATCCCCTGACATACAAAACTTTACCCAGGTTTTTTCACTCTAAACAAGGTTTTCATCTCAAATTATTTGATCCCTATCAATGATTGATATATTCTAGATTAATATGCATCTAGGCTAGTTTATAATGTGAATCAGGCCCAACTTCACACATTTTTTTGTTTTGTAACTATTATATTTGATCGATGTACATTGAATTCAACGTTATGTTACAATACACATCTCCTCCATATTGAACTGTAAAAGGTGTCTCTATGATCAACTAAGTTCAAAAACATGTATATTTATACTTATAGCTATAATGGATAATTACTATTCTCTGGGTTGTCAATGGGGCCTTGCTAGATCGATGAAATTTGGGCATTTTTATTGTCTCCACTAGGATGCAATTACCCTAACTGTATCATTTTCCCATTTTGGACTAGCACAAATCTAAGGGAAATTTTTGAATAAGGAATTGCATAATGGTTGTTAAGTCACAAAAAATTCATACCCCATTAAGTGTGACATGGTCTTCCACTTCTTGATAGGTGATAGATTCAAAATTAGGAGGGATATTTTATGGCATGAAAATAATGAAAAGGAAAAGATATAGTTAATATACATGGTTTCCATATCATTTCAATATACATTTCTCCATTTTATCGATGCGAGTGAGAGCCGATCAAACCAATCTGAGGAAACTTCATTTCTTTCAAGCACAAGGAGACTAGGGAACATTGCGACTTGTGAGTTGGAAAGAACATTGGAGAAGGAAGGAGATAGAGAAGTATGGGAATTGGTAGATATACATTTATCCATTTCATCGATGTGAGTGAGATCTGATCAAACCAGTTTGAGGAAACGTCATTTCTTTCAAGCGTGAGGATACTAGAGAACGCTATGTCTCGTGAGTTGGAGGGAACACTAGAGAAGGAAGGAGACAGAGATGGAAGGGCATTGGGAGATACACATTTCTCCATTTCATCGATGCGAGTGAGAGCCGATCAAACCAGTCGGAGGAAACTTCATTTCTTTCAAGCTCGAGGGGACTAGGGCACGTTGCATCTCGTGATTTGGAGGGAACGTTGGAGAAGGAATGAGATATAGAAGTAAAGGAATTGGGAGAGAGATCTCATGAGCAAGGTTACGNAGAGAGAGAGAGAGAGAGAGAGAGAGAGAGAGAGAGAGAGAGAGAGAGAGAGAGAGAGAGAGCACTGGAAAGGAGAGAGAGCTTGAGGGTAGGGTTAGGAAGGAGACACAACTCATGAAGGGCACTAGGAGAGAGAGCTTGAGGGCAAGGAGTCACAATACAATGGTGAGTTATTGAATTTACAATATTTTCATATGAAAATCCCTAAAAATGTTGACATGTAATTTTAGGGAATAAAAATGCTAGTGGCTCCATATGTGGACAAAAATACCCTCACGAGGTCCCTATAAAATTTGATTCTCTAACTGATATTTTCAACTAAATTTATGTATTATGGATCCTACATTAAAAATTCATGATATATTGGCAATGTATCTTTAGATAGGGGTGTGAAAAACCTCCAATTGGGGGGAAGTGATGGGCCTTCAATTTATCACTTCCCATGGCCCACATTATGTCAAAATTTGATACATTTTTTCTCATAAGCCAAGACCTTCTTGGAAAACATTATCACTTTTGATGACTGATGTAGATACTATGACTCATTCTTATATAATAGAATGTGATATTACTTAATATAAATATGAATTTGATACATGCTTGTTATTAAGTGTTTTTATGGTTTTGTGTGATTTGAATCTTTAATTTAATATGGTTCACAAGTAGGAAATAGGCAACTATGGTGAGAGGATTTGACCCACATGACAAGTTTATCTCCTTCATTCATTGGCATAAACCAATTTTTTTAATGGTTGACAAATTTAAGGTATATTTTCCCTTCGCCATCTTCAAAGATTCTAGAACTAAAAGGAAATCATAAAGACCCTAAGCGATTCAATATCTTGCTAATATTGAGGATTTGAATTGACAAACGAGGGAAATAGTTCCTTGAACAACATGCAAGAAATTAGGTAATTAAGGATTCCATCACTAACTAGGTCTTCTTTGTGAGAAGGTTTGTTTGCATGCTTGACTCCTAGATTAATTAGTGTGTGCTAGATAATACAAGTTTGAAAGAGTAACACTATGTTAATAATTATGAGCTTACTGTGATACCAACAGGATACTAGTAATGAAGTAGAACCATTGTACTAATTAGTGTTATAGCTTGATAGAACAATGCTTATGCATATCCAATTTCATAGACTAAGTTAGTGGAGTGATGTTAGTTCTATTTTTGTTTTTTTTCTCCTAAATGTAGGGATTAATTCTTCCCACTTGGATTGGGAAATTTGTAACATTGTATCCCATAAATCTCATGTGGTCCTTTAATATTGAACTATGGCCTCCTGTTGCATTTCCTTTAAAATCGAGACTAGTTCCACATCTAAAACCATTTAAGGATGTATTCTAAACACATATTTCATATTATTACTTTCAAACCTCACCTACAAGGTCATGGTAAGTTCCTCCTCCTTGTATGTATGGGATTCTATAGATCTACTTTCCCCATTTTTTTATCCAAAATCATTATCTTCTTAATTTTATCTTTAGTTTATTCCATTTTTCCTTCCATATTTTCTCTCAAATTTAAGTTTTCATTTCCTCAACTTTTAATTGTGTCCAAATGTTGCACCCTTAAAATTTAAGACCTTTCTTCTAGGGAAGAGACTAACTATTCATGTTTCTCCAAGGGTATAACTTATCACCTATTTGATTCTAATATAACCTTCCATTTAATGATTTCTACCTATGTTTTCTTGATATGGTCCAATAAAACCCATGTGCTTATGTCAACAACTCCCATTCCAGTAGGTTCTTGAGTTTCTTTCATACTTGGCATATTTGGTGTAGGGCCCAATGAAGGAATATGTGTTTGTTTGGCTACATGGGTCTTTGTCCTTTCTCTAAGTTTCTTAATCCTACTAATGTACTCACTTGTTTATACGGATCATGGTTTATATGGGATGATGATCCTCTTATTTATAGCAATGTGGTAGTAATGTCCTCAATTAAGTCCCATGTTTTTGAAAAATAAGTTTCTTTCTCCCATTGTTATATCCTCTCAATTTTCCTTCTTTTATTTTTAGTACTAGTTCCTTGGGGGTTAAGGACCATATCAACACTCTTATCTTTCAATTTTTATCTAAATTTTACGGTCTACATATATTTATGTGACAATATATAAAGTGTTTCATCATTGGTCTTCAGAAATCTTAGGGATGATAGCGATGAATGTGGAATAATTAATTGGTTAAAATAGTAAAAATGTTTCCCACCAAAGTGTTGAAAATGAACAACAAATTAACTTCTAATCGATAACAATAGTTTTTAGGAATCTCTAAAACTCATATTTATACCTTTTCCTAGGACTATAGTGACATGTACGGAATCCATCCAAACATTTTCAAAAATCACATCTACATCAAGTATGATTCCCTGCCAATCAAAAGCCACAAAGGAGAATGAACGTTACACTTAAAGACATAGTTAAATATAAACTATAGAAAATTTTATATGTAGGTTTTATATACTCTATCTTAGATAGTGAATGGGTTTTACCTCTTATTATTGTTCCTAAGGAAGGAGTAACTAGACAATTTGTGTGGACCATAGGGAACTTAATAAAGCCACTAGAAAGGAAATGATTCCACTATATAAGGACTATATGGACAATATTTTTTTAGTAGAATAATTAAGGGATAAGTCTTTCCATCATGCATAAATTTTTTTTATGTGTTTGGTTTGTATTTACATCCTCTTTGTCAAGGTATTCATGAATTTGTATAGTGTTGGGATACAAAATTTGCATACACTTTGAAAGGAATGTGTCCTTATGTATTTCTTTCAATGATAAAGCATTGTCAAGAGTGATAATAGACTAGATACTAGTTCCAAATACTTCTTCATCATCCACTTGTCCTACCCAAAATGGTATTTTAGTTTCAATAAAATGTTTAGTAGGAGGATAGAGAGTGAGTCTCTTTTGGGACAATCCTTAAGAATTTTTCATGTCCCATATTCCATAACCAATGTAATTATCTACCGTAGCTAACCATGGTCTTCCAATGATGATGGAATTTCCATTAATGAGTTTATCCTCGGGTTACAACATGATAAAGTCTACTAGATATTCCTGGGAGCCTATTGAGATTATCACATCTTATATTATTCCTTCAAGGATGACAATACACATGTCTATCAACCAAAGTATAGTGGGTGTGCGTCTTAATAATTCTCTCAAATTTAGTTGAGGATTGTCTCCTTGTCATTACATTGATTGCGACCCCTAAATACATCAAGGTATTTTGGATTAAGGACATGTATATTTAGACATCTACTACAAGTATGACTATATTAGAATAAATAGGATCCTTACTATCTATATATGGGTCATCACAATCCAATGCAATATTAGCCTTCAATTCAAAACATAAATTATTCAAGACACAAAACCTACCTTTCTCCCTCCATTCACAAATCAATATCAATTATGGAGATGATATTTACAAGATCTCATTGAACAACATTTAGATCCATTTCCATAGTATATAGAGTATTTGGGAGTGAAAATATTCCCTCACATCATGAGATCAACAAGCTATCCTACAACATTAATTGTGGGTGGATTTATTTTCATCATTCTAGGTCTCGTAATGCATGGTTCCTTGATATTTGTTTTATATGTGGGCACATCTTTCATATCTTAGAGGATTGGAATTTTGACATATAAAGTTTTTAGTTATCCTAAGAGTTTAGCTTAAATTGGTTGTATGTCCTCTTTTGTTCAATCCTCTTTAGATAAGGCATTTTTTTTTGGTGCTTCTTATTGAAAAGGAAACTAGGTTTCTTCTTGGACATCTAGACTCTAAGTCCTTAGGTGGATTCTCTTTCTCTTTCTAGCTTTCAACATTATCTAGGAGTTTCTTATACGCTCCCACATTGTATTCACATTGGATGTATCTTTTAGTCCCATTGAACTACTTTTTTGGTCATTTGTTGGACATTAATAACATTATTTTATCTTATCTACATCTCTAGAAATTGTTAACAACTGACCAAGGATGCCTTTTCAATTTCAACAAGTTGTTTTGGATTGAATCACCCTCTTCCATCTTCATTAGGTATCCACTAAAGTAGGTTGGTTGACTAAAGGAGAAAAGAGAATTGGCGTTGTCAATGAAAGTACTTCCAAGAGAGACCAAGATCACAATAAGTCAATGAAATATGTTACATAAAGAATTTCAAATAAAGATGGTCTATTCGTAGTACAAAGTTGGTTTGTTTGCATGCTTGACTCCTACATTAATTAGTGTGTGTTGTCGTTTCTCCTTAGTTGGACTTAGGTTTGATTCTGTGTCAAATGGCATCAGTTCCGGGGTATTCCAACTAGCATCGTGTCCTATTTCTGCCACTTGTCGGCATGTGTCATTTGAATCCAAACATGCCTCTATAATGACCAGATAGTATACCAATAGTAATGGAGCATAATACAATTATGAAAGAGTAACACTATGGTAATCATTATGAGATTATTTTTATACCAACAGGATACCAGTAATGAATTAGTGTTACATCTTGATTGACTGATTGTTTCTGTCATTAATGGCGTTATAGGATGTACAAGCAAACATGTATTTTTCGGATTTATCTTCATTGAGTGAGGGAAGTTCAGGTAGAATAGAGGAAAGTGAGACATCTAGTACGTATAACAAGCGGAGATCAACTAGAGGTGAGAATATCAGAAGAAAATTCCATAGACGCATGGAATTTTTTCTTACAAAAGGGGGATCATGTTCTTATGATCATGAGAGCATAGACGACATCGAGGTTCCCTTGAGGTACAAACATATAGTGAAATGATGGGTACTCAAGGATCTTCCTGAAATAAACATTGATTGTTGTGTAAATGAAATGATATATCGAATTTCTCCATTGTCATTACATGGTTTGGGGATATTTTCCACGATGGCATAAAGGTCTATTACAAAGGATTAACTGAATTGATGGATTACATAGAACCCTTTTATATCTACAAATATTGGATATGAATAGTCCAATATACAAAAAGTATGTGAAGATATGGCTCGACTGCAAATTATATACAGCTAAAAGACACTGATCAAAATAAAGGAGAAACTATCTATATTGATGGAACGCCAAAAGTAACGGGGAATATTGCAGGGTTTATAAACAATATATGACCCATTAACACAAATAAGTGACCCAATTACGTATTTGAGGGGCGTGAAGGAAATTGTGTATTCGTATGTGCAATAAAATCAATTGTTGCAGAGGAAGAGTTATTGATTGATTACAATTTGAATCGAATAGATAAAGATGTTGCTATTATGGGAGAGATATGTATAATAATTTACCCAACCTGTAAGCAACGACTCTTATATTTTATGATTTTCATTATGTTCTTTACGGTATTAATCCATTTGGAGAGGTTCGGTCTATTTACTCAGTGTGGCCTATTTTTGTTATCAAAAATAAAATTCCTCCTTGGATGTCAATAAAGAGGGAGGATTTCTCATACATTTGAATTTGTTTCTCATGATAATGATAATAGTTCTAATTTTACTATAATGTGGTAGGTTGATCGTGATAAATCAAAAGTAGCCTCAGAACATGTAAAGGAACAACAATTTTTGAATTGCATTTAATGTGCATTTTATTTCTGTGGCAATCAATTATTTTATTTATTTACATAACTGAATTATCATTTATTTTATTTAATATGTAGTTGAAGGGCCATGATGTTGATGATGATTTGCTTGATGCAGGGGATTTGTATGAATCCCCCGACCATATGGTTTTTATTAGAAAAAAGATCAATAAAACAAACAAGGAACTAGCTCACTTGTTAGATATTCTAGATCAAACTCCTGAGGTCAAAGAAAGGATCAAAGAAGTTATGACAAGGCTTAAGAAATATAAGGTAATAACCATAATTTCAAGTGGTTTTATGTTTATCATGTCATAAAATCAATTATGAAATCTTGATTTTTAACTTCTACATTATCTAAACAAAAAAATGTTTTCTTTCTTATATAGATATTTTTGGATCATGTTGACCTCGACATGCATGATGTCGGTAGTAGTGGCACTACATAGACACCACAGGGTCCCGATGAAGGCCCTCATAAATTTGTCAGGATGAAACTATTTAGATCTCCACCTTCCACACCATTAGGTGGGATCCATGGCACACACACCGAGGAAGCAGCCACACAGGTAGGCTTTGGAGCTGGTGACAGAGATGAGGTTGATGATTTGACCAACTATATGGCTTCTTTTCCAAAATCAAGACATGTGACCAGCACAGGGACCCTTAAGGGAACATTTATGGTCAACGAGGAAGGAATTCCATTAAATAAAGTTAAAGTCCTAGGTAATATTTTTTTTATTTTGTTTCATTTTCTCTATGTAGACAAATATAAATAATCTAAATTATTATTTTTAAATTAATAATCATATAATGTTTTTGTGTGTAGGGAATAATGATTTTTATAGGTCCTTGAAGAATAAGGCGTTGTTGATTTTTGGGACCACCATATGGGAGAGGTGGAATTCCCAAAATTCCAACCTCAAAAAATAATTGATGGATTCTCTTGAAATCCTTTTTGGTGTAGACACATTTAATAAGACCTTGGCCACCACCACAGCTGGCCAATATTTAAAATATACGCGAGAAACATATAGGAAGCACTTGAAAAAAAATTATAGGTACAAGCGTGCTCTGATGATTCTAGAGAGGGAGTGGAAGACCCTCATTGAGGACGCAAAAGAGAAGAAATTGACAGATGAAGGAAAAACACCCTCTGGTCCCAAAAGGTAAATTACAATTTCAATTCAATACCTTCAATTTTTTTTAGATGTAAATAAAATTGTGGTATATATTAACATACTTGAAACTTTTGATGATAGGTTGACTGACACGTCGAAGGAAACAAAAGAAAGGGTTGCCAAATGTGGCCAGCACAGGCTAGGCTAGGACGACTACTTGAAGTTGCAGTCACGAATTGTAAGTACCTACATATTTTATTTGTATCGCCTTAAAAATTTTAGGTAATTGCATCAAATAACATTAAAAATGCATAGTCTTATGCAATGCAGGGTGACGAGTTTAGCACTGAAACCATGGAGGAAGACCTCCAACTTGGTTACAAGTATGGCTATAAAGATGTAGCTGAACACCGAAAATGGTTGGGGAAGTTACCAAGAACCACTTTGCAGAATAAGGTAAATAAAATTCAATCCAAATTAACCTTTATTATTAATATAATATAGTCATGTTTGATATCATCAATAAATTTAATGTTTTACAACTTTGTTTTAATCAAAGGAGCAACAATGTCAACAAACGCACTAGTATTGGAGAGAAGTGTGTTGATAGCAGTTTGCAACCAGAAGATGGTTCTCCCATGCAGTCTCAATATTCCACGGGGGTGCAGCCCCACGATGGTGCTATGATCGAGTTGGCACATGACGGTAATATGGTTGTATTTTAATCATATACTTGATAATTTTGTAGTTATACATTTTGTACTTCTATTTTTTTTACGTATACATTTATGATTGTCCTTGTAAAGTTTGTGGTCTCAATGCCATAGAATGTTGTACTTGAGGGTCATACATTTGAAGAGGAGCACACGGGGGAAACCATTCCAACGGTGACAACCAGTGCACTAGCTAAATAATGACATTGCAGGTGTTTTTTTTAATACTACTAAACTAGTTCAATGATATTTAAAAACTGGCCATCTAAATTTTATAATTTTTTCTTTTGTAGGTGATGCCTCCTCGCAACGGCCTCCATTACCCCATGAGTACCCCACGAATAGGCGTGCTCTGTGTGAGAGGATGCAATCACAATCATATTTTGAAGAGCACCCAGAGAACAAAGACATAGATATTGATGAAATGCTTAGGAACTATAGAGCTAAGAAGAAGAGGTCAGCTAAAAGTACTAAATGATGATGTACATGAATATTTTAATAAATATTTAATATAAAATCTATTTTCTATGACATACTTTTCTTTACTTGTTAGGTCGCCAAAATGTCATTCTTTTACCAACCTTTTACTTCACTTTTCACCATATTACGCTTTCCTGCAACCTTACATTAAGACCATTTTCATGATTACATATGAGTTTAGACCTATTATTTTCCAAAGCATTAATTTTAGTATTTTGATTGATTTTATGATTAAATATTGGAAAAATAACATGTTTTCACTTATATATCAAAGTGGGATGAGTTATATGATGTTTACAGGTCGATTTTAATACTCCAACCAAGTCATATGATGGAATAGAATAAAGCCTCTTTTCACATTAATTTCCATTCTCTAGTTTTTAGATATAAAGTGCTTTAGTGTAGTGTATGATGTTATGGAATAGTTGTTACTTTTCTCTTAGGAGAATTGATCTCACTCCAAATGGATCAATGAAACATTTTATTTCATTGTAAACAATTGTGAATATTGGTATGTATATATGTTTGTTTTTGTTGTAAATATTTCAATAGATTTATATGTTGGGTATTGGGGAATTCAGAGTGATGTGTGGGGGGTAGAGGGGCCATAATATATTCTTCCTTCATGTGGTTGGCCCTGTTCAGTAGAGAATAATTTATTGGAGTCATTTAATCTTGGAGCAAACCTCGCTCGATCCAACGGAGCAACAACAAAGTCAATGTTGACTTCGTTGCTGCTACTTCAAATCGAGGGAGACAGTTTGATCAAATATTAGACGCGTGGCTCCAATAAATTATTTTCGAAACCAAGAGGAGCTCATTCAGGTATGTTCTGACACTCTCATAAAAATGCATCTTAGAGTAAATAATGCGCTACAAATATGACTTGTATTGATTTTTTAGATATTTATGGAGGTTGAATGATTTTGGCAGGTACTTTAAGATATTTCTTCATTGATTGAGGGAAGCTCAAGACTAACAAAGGGTCATACAGTTGAAGAGAAACATGAAGGGGCAACCATTCCAACTGCACTATCGAGTAGTTCATCATATCAAGTGTTTTCTCTTTTCAACATAGTTTATATAGCCATCAATTCTAGTTATGTTTAATGTTTATGAATTGTTATGTGATTATTTATTAATGTAGGGTTTGTTATGTGATAATTTATTGAGATACATCATCTGTTTAGTAATTTTCATGTTCTCCCTTTGCATCCAATAATGGTAGATACGAGTCCATTTATATTGAGTGAAATGAACCTTGGCTTCTTGTAGGGATTGATGAAGTGTTAGTTCATGCATCTACGGCTAGGGTTCCTCCTAGAATAAGGCCAAATGAACTGAGAAAAATTTCCATAAATAGTGTTGTTGTACTATGCCTCCTTTTTTCTAGGCAATATTCTAGATCATGGAGCAGGTTACTCTTTAGCATAAACACTTTGTCATAGGTCGATTGGGACATTTAAATTGTTGTTTTGTATTTGAGTATATGTGAAATTGTATCTTTCTAGGTAGTGCTCACATCGAGGAAAACATTCTATTCTTTTTAATATTGGAAAGTGTTAAACAAATTTAATTTTTGGTCTGCATTTATATGTAAATATATATGCTAAGTGCTAGAAATGTTGTCACTTATTATCATGGGAATGTGAATGTTTAGTGGTAGTTGGATTACATTTCTTGACAATTTTTGCACAAACACATTTGTTGTTGACTTACAACCACACAGTGGGTTGGCTCTTTATTGGGCACTCATCTAGACCTACACATACCAATAGAAGATTTTGGAACCAGTTGTAAACCAAGAACTAGATTGGTTTCTCCATTGCAGAGAGTTTATTGACCTTGGTGATTAACAGCTGAGAAACTAACTTAGATTCTTGATTAGTATTTCTTTGTTACTTATTTGTTGTGTGCATGATACACCAAGAAAAAAATCCTCATAATCCATTGAGGATAGAGATATCTACATAAGTCTGAAAACACATAAAAAAATTAATTCTGCAAAGCATCCATGTTGGTGAATCATGTGGACTGTAAGTCCCATGTTTACAGATCACAAACATGAATGTTGCTTCTAGCAATGTGTGAGCCTTCGAATATCTAGTTTCACAACATGAACTTAGGATGGTTTTGGGAAAATTAGAGAACCATAACTTATACATATTAAATTGTGATAGTGAGGTAGGTACACGAAATCATATCCATTCCTTGAAAAGGAAAGACATGGGTGGAGCTAAGCCAATGTTATGTAATGAATGACGAAAAGGGAGTATGAAGAAGAACTAGGAAACCTAAATAGTATTGTCAAGCATTCAAATTTCGCAGACTAAACATTAGAATCCCCTCAGTTATTCTAACTCCATTTCATGATGCAAACTTGTCATGTCAAAGACTAACAACCCATGTTAGAGATAAACCAGTGGACTTGTGTAAGGAAGTAAAATATGCAACATTGTTTGAGATCTTTTCAGTTGTACAAATATCTTTTGGGAAGCTATGCAATGAGCGTAATGCACTTAAATTGGTTAAGGAAAATGGGAAAATAATAAGTAGTAATTCCATATGCAGAACCAAGAAAACTAATAGCTAAACTTGAAGCTTAATTAACAACAAAAAAAGAAGGTCAAACACCTTACTAAAATACCTATTGGATATAAAAAAGCAATCAAGAGAGTAGAACGCTAAGAAAAACTTTGGATTTTATGGTTTACAATTTTGTTGGTTTTTTGTTTTATTATGTACAAGACAAGAAAATGTCTGCACTTTCATGGCATGTGCCATTTACAATTTTGAAAGGTTTGTTTCTTGTACATGCAAAATGAATTTCGATCCTAACTATGAGATGAATTTCAACATGAAGAAAAGGTACTAGAAAACCTATACTGGTAGTTAGGCTCAAACAATTATCTAGGGTAGAAAACATTTCAGTAAACCATTTTAAGAGGAAGATACTTGTTATCCTAAAAATATCAAAATGATTGAGCCAAGAATCCCAAATTCAGTGATGAAGGATGAGATTGGAAATTAGATTTCCTCCCCACTTTTTAAAAGAAATGGAAGACAACATAAACATCGTTGTTATCCTTAAATGAAACCTCATTAATCTTATTGGTACAAAATGGAAGTTAAGTAGTATGTCTATCTATCTCAATTGGAATAACATGGTGAGAGAATCTCCTCTCTTTAGTGCAAGACTCAAGATAACCATCATAAACTAGAGGAGAACTTACGTCAAAGGGAGTGAGTTTTTGGGTTATGATGGGGTTGCAAAAATTAGAGCTTCCACTAAAACAATCTTAAGCTAAAAAATAATTTCCTTAACATACTCCTTGTATAAAAAGGTATAAATATGTATTAAATTAGCTAATGAGAACTATGAACCAGTATTTAGAAAACTATATTTGGGGGAAACCCAAAGTTGATTAGATCCATCATTGGGAGCTTTAGGCATCTTCTCACTTTCTTCTGGGAAGAAAATGTCATCAAAATGGTAGGTTCCTAAGGGATCATCATAAATAAAATCACAATGACCAATGGCATAAGAGTCCAAAAATTTTTTTGGACTACCAAGAGTAATTACCTAAGAGTATTTATCATATTTAGGACAAGGCTGATTATAGAACTATGATACCTTATGGTTATATTTGTTAGCAAGGAGATCATGATTAGGTTTCTGATTTTCAAGCTCATATTCATTAGAAAAAATTAGGCTTCCAAATCGATCATGCTCGAAAAAATTATCTGTCATATCATCAAACTGAAATTTGCCAGTGTTTACATCAAGATCTAGATTTATCTTTATATGGTGGAATATTTTTGTATTTGAAATACTACCGGGAAGAGAATTTTGTCAGTTATTTCCATCCTTGAATGTTTGGATTTTTTTCTGGCCAATGAGAGAGGTTTTAAAGGAATGTGTCTAAAGTTGGACTATTACAAGGCCTATGACAAGTTGGAGTGGAAATTCATTTTCCACGTGCTTGAGTGGATAGTCTTTCGGTCAAAGTTCATATATTATGTCAATATTATCTTTTCCAATGCTTTGGTTATTGTGTGTGTTAATACATACCTTACATATCTTATTCTTCTTAGAATATCAATGACACAGGGCTACCTTATAGCCCCTAATTTATATGTTCTCACATATGATGCCTTGGGTTATCTATTATAAAAGGTAGTTTACCAAGGTAAATTTATTGGCCTTCCCCAGTAATATTTAATCAACTCCCACTATGCTTATGAACACCTTTTATAAATCTTCTAAAGAGATACTACACGAGGAGAAAACCTCTATGATACTTATTTGATTAGATTATCATCGAGGGTGGATTCCTTCCCAATGGATATGGGTTCAAAGGGGGGAAATCACCAAGTATCTTGGTATTCTATTTAGCATTGACATGACTCAAAATCAAATGTGGAACTGGGTTATTAATAAGCTTATAGTCAAACTTGAATACTAGAATAGTCAGGACCATTCCTTAGCAGCCAAAATCCAAGTGTGTGCTAGAGATAAAAACCCCCCTATGGCTACACCAAGGTTTACAATGTAGGCAGATCGATGACCGTGCAAAAGTATCATACGTTTCTAACTACCCCAAATGTATCCAAGACTCATACATGAACAACAAAGTGAAAAGGATCAGGTAACTGTACCTTTTACTATGCGTCTGATGTCGATCCTCCTGCGCTTGATAGCTCCACCGACTGTAAACCTCTTCCCAAGGTTGGCCTACATTCACAAACAGATAAACATGAAACTACAAACATGCATTTCATATATAAATCATGGGTTATATGTTAGAATAAAACATAAATCAAATGCAAACATTCGACACATCATATTTCAAGACAGGAAAAGTATTTCTTTTATTGATATCACAATGATTACTTACAACAAGGTCGGTGACTGCTCCACAAACCTAGTCTAGGCTCCTTTTCACCAAGCTCTAAGTGCACATCCACGTATCTTTCTCCTCTCAACCTTCTTCTTGGAAATGGAATAGGCTTATGATGGAGGAAAAAGGGAAAAATGGGGAATTCTAATGCATTTCTCACAACAAGGATGCAAATGCTTGGGGCAAGGAGGGGATGTGAAACGAGCAGAGTTTCACTTTTCTTATGCTTGGCTTAGGAATGAGACCCCAAAAGATCCTTTTATATGACAAAAGGATGGTTATTCGGTTGGGTGATGGGCTATAGGCGGTGGATCAGTTGGGAAACTACCCAATAGCTCATAATCTTAACGAATTCCTTGCAACTTTTGCAAGTATACGTGGGTTGTAATGGTGCATCTAGCATATGTACATGGAATGTAGTGGTGTAGCAAGAATATGTACGTGGGAAGTAGTGGTTCAGGGTGCGTACATCTTCAAAAAATGAGTTTTTAAGAAGAGAAACTCAGTGATGTCTTGGCAAAAATAGCAAGTAAGAGGGCCAAATGATAGGTATGCATGTATGGAGAAATTTAGGGTTATAACAGATGCGCCCTAATGTGTGAGGTAAGAAGAGAATCTGATGGTCGAAATACATTAAAAAATCTTCACCAATGCATAAAGCGAGTGATCCCAAGATTAGAGTTCAGGAGGTGCCATCTGTAAAAATAACAATTATCTCTATGAGGTGAGCATATCCATGCTTAGGATAAAAATAAATCATGGATGTCAATCAAATACACTGCAGATCCATGTCATATAACTATATAAAGTGTATACATGATCAATACACAGTGGATCTACATCTCAAAATCAAAGATATACATGTATAGTATCCATCTTCAGGAAGCAAATGACGCCTGATGGTTGGAGATGAGGCCTTCATAGCTAAAGAAATAACTTCAAGATCATCAAAAACTTAGGTAGGAGTGTAATGTGAGTGTACGAATTCATTACCCAGAGGTCTTCGACAGCTCATTGGAAATAGACAAGAGGATCTCGGTGATCAGGCAAAGAACTTCATTGATTTCGAACAAGGACTTGATTCAACTTTTTGGGATGGTCGGACATGAGGTCAAGAGACAAACTGCATAAATTCCAACTCAGGCTGGATGAAACTTCCCTTGGAAAAGAGCACGAAAGATGATCAGACTCAGGGAGCATGACATTGACATAAGTTCATGATGCAGGAGGCAATGCAAACTCTCCATGTGTTTGGAAGAATAATTAAACAGAGGAGGACACGACTCTATGTAGTAAGAACAACTTCCTAAGGTAATATTAAATCCCAAATCTTGATGAACAAACAAAAGGATGTGCTTTGTCCAAGGGCGACTCATTGTGCTGCCGAAAAAGAATATATATTTCCCATCCTCTTTTTGGGGTTTTTTTTTTTTTTTTTTTTGGATTTTTCAATATTTTTAAAGACATTGAAAAAGAATAAAATAATTCTACGTTACAAAGGAGGAATGAGTGTCACAAGAATACTAGTTCCAAGCATGAGGAACACACTAATGCTTAGAGCAAGGAGACATGTGCAGGAAAAGGACACTCGGGCAAAATTTCTCCATGGGTCAAGGTGTCAGGTCGCAAAGGCAAAGTGCTACAAGGCTTGTGTATAAGGAATGCTTCAAAGGTTCAGTTGAAAGAAACATGGAGCCGACATTAGGCCAAAGATGAAGAGATGAAAATGCAATTAGAAAGACACAATGAAACCCCCTTCAATGTATTTTTCACGACCCTAGAGAAGGTAAGCTCGGTGGTTTTTTCACGTTCAGAGAGTCTGAAAAAACGTAAAAGAAGACTCCACTGGTGTACCTTTTTCGAAAATAGTCTAGTTGGTTTGAAAAAGGGATAAAATAGAATCGAAGAGACGTTTATTCAGAACCATTTTAACTAGTGTGACACAGACAAGATCACTCAACAATCTTTTCAATTTTAAGGAGTCTGAAAAGATCTTAACTATGGACTCACTGGGGTTGTTCTTCTAGAAAAATTTAACGAGCGTGAAGGAACAAGGTCACTCGGTGATATTTTCAATTTTAAGGAGTCTAAAAAGAGCTTAACTATGGACTTCATAGGGTATGTTCTTCTGGAACAATTTAATGAGTGTGAAGCAACAAGGTCACTCGGTGATCTTTTCAATTTTAGGAAGTCTGAAAAGAGCTTAACTATGGACTCTATGGGGGTTCCTTTTTCGTAAATTTAGTCTCTCAGGCCCGAAAAAGGGTTAAACTTATACCTGAGAATACTCTTCTAGTGAATTGAAGTTCCTAGAGTATACCTTTTCTCGTAAAATTGACCATTTGGACCGAAAAAGTGGTAAACTATCACCGAACAAATGTGCCTTCAAGTTTTAGTTTGGCAAGCGTAAAGGAAAACAAGATCGCTCTGAAATATTTTCATGTTTAAAGAGTCTAAAAGAGCTTAAAGAAGACTCCAAGAGGTTAATTTTCTCAGTTAATCCAGACAAGATTGAAAAGCATAAATGTAGTCTCATCGAATGTTGCTTTCAGATTTCAAAGCGATCTTGAAAGACAACAAAGTATGCTCATTTTTGGGAGTCCTGAGGGTGAGGCCAAGAGTGATGACACATCAGACGTATGAGGCTCAATATCATAATCAGGACATGACTAACAAGAACTCCCGAGCCTAAGGTCATTCACAATAGCATTGACACCAAAATGAAACAAGGATCTAACTAGGGCATCCATGTAGAGGTAGGCTCTACCACTAAATTACGACACTTCTGAAGAAGCAATGATGGTTATGTGTCACAGTTTAGTGGGGTCGATCCTATGGAAAAGATGAAAAGACAACGAGATGAAGAGGGTGGAGGTGGAATCCTAACTTATATGAAAAAAGTTGGAAAAATGACTTTTACCAAAGGACCTTTAAAAGTGACCCATCTCTCAAAAAGTTACCAAACCAAGCGTCAGAGTGCATCGTGTGTTATCCATAATTTTGGTCGTCATGATGATGTAATGATGATGGAGAAATCAGGCTCTTCACTAGAACACTTTCCTGAGAAAAGTTACCTTTGTCTACTTCCAGAAATCATAATTTTAAGAGAGGTTTGCAGGATACCTATATATTTGCCTGCGATAATGCATGATTCTCGTAGGCTGCATTAAGCTGGGGTGCAAGAGGTTCGCACTGTACCTAAATATCAGGGTGCAAACATCTTCTAAAGGAAGGAAAAAGATAAATTCTCGAACCTTCTAGAAGGGAATCTTCTAGAAAGATGAGTTGGCATTCGAATGGTTATCTAAGTACTGGTTTTCCTGATATCTTGGGATCATTCCTATCCAAGTAACTAGTCTATTCTCTCCTATATATTGAGGGGAATGCTCATGGAAAAGGTTAGAAGCAAACTAGCAAGAGATTGATTGGAGAATTAGTGGAAGATTGTACGAAGAACTGATGCTACAGTAGCTAGAGACACCAGCAAGGTTATCAAAAGTGGTTGATTTTCTTCATGCATGAGCAAGTGTGTGTGTCAGAGCTAGGATCCATCGAAAGGAGATTTGCAACATCAAGGCTTAGGTTGTAAGTTTCACTTTCAATCAATATAATACAGTAATATGTTCCTTTCCCATAAAGCTAATGTCACTTTATTGTATAATTCCTTGATCATATACATAGATTAATTGTTGAATATATTGAATTGTCTTCACTTCGATTGGTTTGTTTTGTTGTGGTCTGAACGATACAAGAGCATTGGAGTGAATCTTGGAACAACAGAGACCCGAGGAAGCAATCATAAGGTATGTACATGATTATTGCCTCCTAGTTCAGTCAACAGTTAAAATCTAGGGAAAGTGTATTATTCTGTCCTGTTTTGTTCTAGATCTAGGTGGATCTAGGGAGATCGATTTGTGTCCGCACTCACGGAGTTATCCTAAAACAAAATTGGTGACTCCACTAGGGAAATTCCCTTTCTCTTTATGGTTTTTGAGTTTTTCTGTGGCCATTTTCTCTATTTTCATTTTTCTCCTGTCTTGTCAGTCTCTGAGTCTTCGGGATATCCTGATAGACTTACTGGGTTCAGAAGCCTATTTGAATTTTACTCCATTCTTCAAAAATTTGTCATGTTCAGAAGTTCTCGCACTGTGTTACAGCATCTTGTGAGAACTGGTCAGGTTCGCACCCTGCACATAGGGTCCAGTGCGAACACCTCACACCTTGCTACAAGGTTGCCTACGAGAATCTTAGCTTCTTGCACTGTGTAACACTGCTTGCCTGCGAACAATATTTTTGAAAATTTTGGAATTGAGTTTTGGTTTTTCTAACTGCTCAGATCAGTTGAATTACCTCTTTTGGGTTTATTGGATCATTGATTGATATGTTTCTTGCTTTAGTTTGCATGCTCAAATAGTCTTAGGGTTTCAAGGCTTTTCTTGTCTTTTTGGACTTGACTTTCATTTCTTGACTTCTTTTGGCAAAACCATTCTCTCTAACTTCAAAATTTGAATGTGTCTGATTAGTTAAGATCCAGTGATTGGTCGAAAGTTAAGTTTGCTTGGTTTTTCTCATTTGCTTGTTGGTTTGAAATTTCATTTTCTTATGCAACTGAAAAGACTAGTTTGGGTTTCTTTGTTTTAAGAAAGCTCATTATTGCTTTTAGAGAAATTTTTGAAACAAAAAGATTTAATTTCTTGCTTTATATTATATTGGGGGCATCCTTGCATTTGAAGTAGCAAAATTGCATGATTGATATTGATTAGTGCGAAAAAAATTTGGGACATCGTGCATATGGGAATGATAAATGTTTTCTCCTTCTCGTAGCATAGATTTCAT